>MRSU01001135.1:0-30022 GCA_008369845.1 Trichomonas gallinae
TTTTTCTGGGCAAAACGATAATTTTCAATACCGCATTGAAAAATTGAGACCGCTATTTGGTCGCGTAGCGGACCCTTAAAAGTCTCCGATCAATTTCTGATATTTACTGAATATTATAAGTGTTTCAAATCGTTTTCTGGTCTTCCTATTGATCATTTCTATATATATCTGATGTTACAGAAAAATCCATTGAATAGGTTTTCTCAAAACTGACCTTGAAAAAGAAAATGGTTTAAAAACATAATATATTGTATATCATCATGTTCAAACTATGCTATCACGCCCATAAACTTTAGATATGATAGTTTTTAAACTATCAAAGTATCAAATATGAATATAAAATGTTGGAAATGAATTTTTTTTTTTCAATGGAATTTAATTTATTTCGTTTTTTTGTTTGAACTACAGCATATGTAGATAAAAGAAACAACTCAGTTCTCCATCCAAAGCAAAGGCAGACTAGTTACATCCATCATAATTGCAACATCACGTTAAACTTTTATTAATCGATTTCATCAAATTAAATTCAAACTTCAAATACAATAACGTTACAAACTAAATTCCATGACTAAAGCCAATCAATGATATTGCTAATACATGTTTCCCAAAAGAATTATATCCTAATCAATTAATCTTTGATTGATTTTAAGCTTTATTATATTGGTTCTCAAATTACTCTTTGTAGAAGCATAATATTATGAAAGAAACAACATTTATTAATTTAAATTCATACAAAATATAATATATATGATTAAACTTCCATAGGTTCAACACTATAGTATTTTCCGACTATAGGATCTTCTTTGGAAACAAATTTAGCCCCAATACTTGCAATCTGGTTATAAACACTTTCTGTAATGCACGCTTTTCCACTTTCACCAAGTATAGATAGGCGGACCGCATTATTGAAGGCATTTCCAATGACAGCAAGCTCTTTAACTTCGCCTTTAGACTCAGCTATTTCAACAGTGTCACCAGTATCTACACCAATTGTGATTTCTCCGAAGAATGTTGGATCATCGAAACTTGCGAGTACATCATCAATGAAGTGGAACATGTCAGTAGCAGCATTAGGTGCGTTAGAGATTGCAGCGAACATTCCTTGCGCGAAGAAGAGGCGCTGAATGTTCTCGTATTTCTTCATGCATTCTTCGAGTTTCGACAAAATTGATTTTCTCTGCTTCATGACCGCTGCTGGTGCTAATGAGCTACTGAACTGAACAAGCCTGATCGTGCAGACTGTTGCATCGCCGACTTTGGCTTCTGTTTCATTGCCTAAAAGTGCTGGGCGAAGATTTGCCTGTAGTATATCGTTCGCGCTTTGAAGAATGCTGATCTTCTTCTGCTTCGCTATGACCGTCGACAGATCTGATACAACGAAAGCAAACAGTCTGTCTTTCTTCGTCTTTCCTGTAACAAGCGGCAGGACTTCGCATTCGATAACTTGTCCGTTTTCGCGACGCCACTTTGACACGATTTTGTCGAACTTAATTGTCTCGTTTTCGTTTTCCTGGTCGATATTTGGCTGGCTTCCTTCGTTCGCCCACTCTTTGTTGGCTCCTGTAAGCTTAGTAGTCTCCTCGAAATTAAATACCTTTTGGAGCTTGTCGACATCGGTTATCATCGAAATGTTCTGGCCGACAATGTGCGAAATTTCGTAATTAAACACGACTTGGAACGCGCTGTTGACTGAAACAATGTTTCCGTCGCTAGTAGTGAAAACGAGTGGATGGGAAGTGTTCGCCAAAAGTGTCGCTGTATCTGTCATGTTTGCATTTCTCTGCGATATTCTTCTGTTAAGCAAATTCATCATCAGCTCATCATTCATAACAGCATCTGTCGGAACTGTTCTCAATATGAAGTTAATCATAGTCCTGTAGACTCTCCTCAAGAAGATGTACTTGTAGAAAGTTAAGAGCAAAGAGACAAATGACATGATGCACTGTGTTATTACTATCACTACAATGAACTTGTTTGCATTCTTGTTTTCATATTGACCTTGGTCTAATAATAAGTCAACAATCTCTTCTTCCTGTTTGTATAAGTGGCTGTTGACATAGTGGAACAATTCTATGAATGTTTCGTCAGTGAAGAAACCGTCACTTCTTGCTTCATTTTGTAGTTTCATCATCATGTTGTAGAAAGCAGAAACGCCTGAATCCAATGACAGACAAGCCAAAGTCTCATGATATGTTGCGTTACTCAGACTGAAAGAACAAGGAGAATGAACTTGTATTTGAGTAATTTTATCGTATATAGAGCCTTTTCCGTAGTATCCTTTAGCGCACTGTTGCTGTGCATCTGTTAAGTTATTAAGAGCCTGCATAGTTCTCCTCTGGTATTCCCTGGATAAGTCATCACCGTAGGACCTAAGAATGTTTATGCAAACAAGAGAATAGAAAGACTCAATTGTCTTCGATTTCCTTCTCGCACATTGAAGCAAAGTTGTCCCTAAATCAGTGAAATCATCAGCCAACTCAGTGATCTTAACTATGAACGCGAAAATTCCTCCCAAAAGAATCAATGTTAATAGCAATTCGAAAAACGCCAATAAATTTGATTTCCACTGAGATCTTGTTGTCTTTGAAATTGTCGCTGTATTGTTAGGAGCATCAGTAGATATCTGAGCGATGAAAATATTCGAAGAAATCGAAGCAAATGTCTCCGGAGTGAAATGTTTGCACGCCATCATTGTCTTCTGCATTCTAGCTTTGTATATCACCATTAAAATGAAATCAACGGCGATGAAAAAAGCAGCGTAAACAATTAAAACAATGAAGAAGTTCAGTCTATTGAAGTCTCCAATCTTTTGGCGATTTTCTTTGATGAAACTCCTTGCAAAAAGCTGCAAATTGTCAACAATAGAGGCAGCAAGGTCGAACGAATCGAAAGCCAATGGAGAGTTGATGCTATTCTCCGTTGCAACGATATGTGCGTCCAAGAAGTAGTTCGAGAAGATGTATATTAATGATTCGTTGCCGCCACTCAGCATTTCGAACGTGTCATTACAGAACTTGACTGGATATTTCTGGGTGAAAATCGAATTAACGCTTGTCGACAAATCTTCGCCATCAACAATAGAATCTGCCATTGAATTATAGACATCAACTAATGCTGCTAAACCGAGCTCTGTGAATTCGTGTGCAGCGTAAAGATATCCTTCAACTGGAGCGATAATATAATAGTCGTGAACAACTCTGTCAGATCCAATAACATCATGCATCTGCTTGAGAGTTGGCATCAAAGATAACTTGTCGGCAATATTGAGTGCGAAACCAATCATTGAAAGCGCCGTGTACTCGCCAATATCAGTGGAATTCTTGATCAGATACATCCTGTCGACACTTGGACTGAACATGTTGTAGAATGTTCTGACCATATATGCGAACAAAATGAAGAAAGCGAGAAACTTGATGATGCCTATCACCAGCATTATATGCAGCGCTAAAGTCACATGGCTTGATAAAGCTCTCTGGAACTCTAATCTAAGACGTGGATGTTCAACGAGCTGGCCGAGTGCTTCTTCTTTCGCTTTGATATCTAAATCGTCCATCGTTGTAATCTGCTGTCTTCCGAGGATTTTGTTTGCATATTCAGGGAACATGTGGAGGAAACTTAGTGACGCGTTATCGTATTTGAAGATTTTTCCATCTTGAAGTTGCAAAGCGCTGAAGTGCCAATAAGCAGCGCCTTCAAAGTCGCTCTTGCATTCGACCAAGAAGTGAGCATATTCTTCCGCCAATAGAGCGTTTCTCGGATATTTCTCTAACGCGTCTTTCCAATGATGCTCGCATGTGTTTACTTGTCTGCAGACTGGTTCCATTACTTTAGGAGCGATGAAGCAATTTCCTTCCATAAATTTCCATGCTGCGCGAATTGACATCTCGATTTTCTTCGTTTCATCTCTAAGAGGGATCAGTTCATCAACAGCGCAAAGAGGCTGACGGCCTGTTTCGACTGTTTTAAGTATATAAAAGAGAAAAGACTCGGAGATCGACAAACCTGTTGCGTTTCTAAGCATAGCAAGCTGTGCAGTGAACTGAGCTTGGAACTCAGCGAATACGCAAGTTACTTTCGCCACTTCAAGTCTGACGCTGAAATCATTTGTCGCCTGGCAGATGCTTTCTATTAAGTGGCCTGTCTGAAAACTCTGGTCATAGAAAGAAACTGCGAGTCTCAGCTGTTTGATTGTTTCGTTCCTGCTCTTGAATTCTGTCCTCTTCATTATCTTCTTCGCGTATATTTTGAGCGTGAAATAGAAAATGTTGAAGCCGACAATCCAGCCAACGAGTCCTAATATAGGACGAAGAGGGACGAAAGATCCGCGAATAAAGAAACCGATGCAAACGAAAATGCAGCTTAGCATAGTCGCGCCCATCTCAGCATTGATATACAAGTAGCAGAATGGGAACTGGAAAGTCCAGTAGAGCAGGAAGATGTCTAGAACAATGTGAAGTGAATCGAGAAAATAAGAAAAATATTCGTTCAAATCATCTGATACCCAAGTGAAAAACAGGATTAATGAATTGAATACTAACGAGTAGAATATAGGCTGTCCGTTGAAATACGCGCTTATTGAATCGTGGAAGAAAACAGTGCTCGCTGAAAATGTTGTATTGAAAAATGTAATAGCGACAAGTAATACCCATGAAATGCATCCCAATACGATAAATATTGTGCTCTGCGTTTTATTTTGTGATTCTAATAGGTTATCTAATGCTGATCCAATAACTGATGCAGTAGGAATGACAATTATCGGTACAATTAGGTGCATTATTATTGATAATATAGCAGTGGCAACCTTAGAAATAGTGTTTCGCACGTAAAATGATATTGTTACAATTATCAAGAAAATGGAACAAAAATATCCAATAGCGAGGACAAGTGCAGATTCAATAGTGTAAGTTTTGCCCGAAGAATTCGGAACGAACATGAAAATAGCTGTAAGATAAAAATCAACTTTCGAATCTGGATAGAAATTACAGAACATCGGAACTAAAAGATGTTGTATTGCGACAAAAAACGTCTGAATATATGTCCAAACTCTATATGAATACGTCGAACGCTGTAAACGAGATATGAATGGAAACAGTTTCGTGTAGGAAGAGTTGACTGCCATCGCCTTTTTCTTGATATCTGGCATCTGCGTGTGTCTCGATGATGATGCTGTGTTTAAAGAGCGATTTGAGTCCATTTATTTTTGTTTTTTGTTTTTTAGAAGAAAATTTTTCAAAAAATTTCCCAAAAAATCTGTAAATATGCTATTCACATGTAATTTAGACTTTTTACAACCTGTGACGATTAACTTCAATTCAATGCTTTACAATTCACTTTTAACGCTATAATAACTATAAACACAGTCAATAATTAATAAATATTCAGGCAAAAAGCAATTTTTTTAAGTTTTGCAAAAAAATATTCATTTTTGAAATGTGATGTGTCTTCGAAAACAATGTATTTCTATTATACTCCTCTTATTGTATATATCTATGACGTCGAATAGTTTCTTATACAATATGTCATTAGATCTGTCAAAACGGATATTTTACATTGCGATTACTCTCAAATTTTTGTAAAACGAATATTTTACATGTCATTTACTGATATTTCTTCGGGAAACTAATTTCTCGGTTTTGATTTAGCTTTGGCTTATCTACAGCAAAATATATCTAATTCATACTGAATTATTCTTAAAACTCATTAAAGCATTATTATTTAATTTGATCAAGATATTCATGTGTGTATCATACATTTGTGTTCTCATTTTCATGTTCATTATTTCCTGATTGTTGAGGAGCATTATTATCAACTACAAAGAAATTGCTTGAACTTTTTTCTTCATATTCATCAGTAAATGAATGATCCTGATAAACATTGGATGTAGTAAACATTGGATTATTGTATGTAATATCACCAATTACTCCCCCTACAAATACTGTTTCTTCCAACTCAACCTGACCCATTTCTTCACTTTGTTCCACACTTTTGCACATGAGATAGAGAACAACTACAACAACGATGACCACAATTACGCTAAGCGGAACCGCAATGAAAATGGGAATGTATTTTTTGTTTGCATTTTTTCTTTCTATAGGATTTTTTACGGGGGGAGGTGAAGAATGATTTATGGATACAGATGTGTTTGAAGGAGGAGGAACTATGTTCGATTGAGTACTTTCTGGAATGTAAACACTGAATGGCAATGTTTGATTTCTGGAGTTTACTCCATCTTTTGCTTAGATGGAATAGTAACATTTCTTGAAAAGTTAACCCAACTTTTGTTTGGTTATAATGTAGTAGTATTGATATCCTTCTATTTCTGCATAAACTGGTATATTTTCACCATTTATATTTAGTTTGGCTTTCCCTGTTATAAGAACAATTTGGCCTGGATGTGTTCGATTAGGATTTATTTGAACATTTCGCAATTCTGGAGCGTATATACAATATTGTATTATGTTATTCAAATTTAATTGATATATCATTATTTGATGCGTAACCATATTCATCTATTACTTTAATATTCAGAATAGCGCTGCCTGCTTGATGTATTTGAGATTTGTATCTGATTATTAATAAATTGGATGTTTTGACTGTTGGATACGTCAATTTTATGTATATATTTTAGTTAAATATCAAATTATTTTCTTATAAAATCAATTTTATTTTGATCAAAATTTAAAATATTGCAAAAACGACAAATTTAATTGAAAATATATTATAATATGATGTGTGGATGTTGTATTTTTAGTTATTTTTTGATTTACCAAGAAAAAAAATATTTTTCATCGAATGTCAGAAAACGGGCTTCGCGCTCGATTTTTGGCTGATGGAATTAATGTAAAAAACGAATGGCTGCAGAGCATGATAAATAATGGTAACTCAAGCTATGAAATGCTTTATAAAGCTTTTATGGAAACAAATATCGAACAAACAACAAATGTTAATAAAGAATTTACGCAATATCAGAACCAGAAAGTCGTCATTTCAAGTAATAATGTTGTTCAAATCGAAGAAATCGTTGATATTTCTCTACCTTTTAATGATAGAGCTGAATTTCGTCAAGATCCGAACGGTACATTAAAAATGTTGCTTAATATAGGCGGTTATCAATTTATTGGCATCGAAAAAACTAAAATAACGAATAATCAAATTTCTACTTTTACAACCCCTGGATCAAAATTAAGAATAAAGGCTGGATCTGTAATGAGATATGGTGTGTTGTTTATTGGAAATGATAATGTTGAGTTTCTCGGTGGATTTTCACCAGATCTTGTAGAAAAACGAAAACAGATATACAATCCATCAAACAATCAATCCAGAAATGCTCAAAGACCTATTCAACAACCACAGCCTGTTCAAAGGCCGCCAGAAGTATATGAAAGACCATCAATTATTCCTCCACCAGCTCCAAAGCCTGTAAACAATGATCCAGCACCAGAAATTCATACTCCACAGAATGAAAATAAAGTATTGACGCCAAACTCAGGCAAATCACACTTTTTATCAGATAGCGATCCTGAGGATGACTTCCATCTTAGTGATGATAACGAGGTCATCACTTTTGGATCTCGCTCAGACAAGAAACAGCAACAAAATGCTCAAAAACCTGCTTCAACAAATTCGAATCAGCAAAATATTACTTTAGTTCAGCCAGACAAGCAATTTAGAATAGACGAATTAGAAGCAAAGCCAGCGGAAGCAGGAAAAGCCTACTTAGCTGATGCCAAATTTGAACGTTTCGTTGCATTATTTGTTGATGGCGAGAAATTTGCATGTTCTGCTCAAATAACAGATGACAATGGCCTGCAATTGCTTGTTTCCGTGGATCACGAAGCCCTTTGCCGTGCTTTAGGCGTTGAAACTGTTTATGAATTTCTTAATTTAGATGAACTCGCAGAACAGTCGCAAAGATATATTGCAGAGCAGTATTTTGCCCAGATTTATCCTCTTAAAGTTGTTGACACGGGAGATACTTCTGGAACTCGTTTTGTTTTGCATGATTATTAATTTTCATATAATTGTTTGTTATAACTATAAAATATTCTATACCTTGAATGTTATTAAAGACAGGTTGCATGGAAACTACCCCAAATATGAGCTTAACAAATAATATAATAGCATCCCTATAGGAAATATATAAATTATTTAATTTGTTAATGGATTTGATTAAAAAATTAGCGGATGATGAAAATTTTTATTAGTTTGAAAGAGGAATATACGAAATTTATGTAATTAATTTGAATTTAGGTCTAAAAAATTGAATTGAATTGTTAACTTTTGTTTTCTCAAGGCAAAATATCGAGAAATCAATAGATTAGACCTAAATGGAATTATTTTATAATGTATTAACTAAATTTTAGGTAAATCGATTGAAAAATGAAAATCAAATCGACTTTTCTGCTCTAGTATCAAAAATATTCATGTCAATAGAGTATTAGCACTTGTTTCGATGAGTTACATCAAATATCATTATTTTATAAAATTTTGAACCAATAATGTTAATAATAATCCTTTCAACCTTGAAATTAATTCATGGGTTAAACAGATAATGCTGTTACTAATCAGAAATGTCGAAAAAAGTCGAAAAAATTCAATGGAAAAATAAAATGTTAAATAAAATCATTGAAGAACAACAGCTTTACTTTAGCAGTCTATTAAGTATTTTAGTTCTAATGAAGACAGTCAGAAAAAGAGAAAAAGATACGTTATATTTTATTAGTCGAAGGGAAAAGTATATAAAAAGCATTTGGAATGTATTAATATAAGTAGATTTAGGCAAATTAAACTCATAAATATAATACGAAAAAAGGAAATTAAATCAAGAGGCAGCATGAAGATCCACTCTGAGCTGGCTTATCAGATTTCTTAGTTTCCTTTTCATCGCCATCCTTCTTCTTCTTATCCTCGCCGCTTTCAGAAGACTCTTCCTTCTTCTTCTCTACCTTAACATCAGCCTTGTCGTCGTCTGACTTTGTCTTCTTCTTCTCTACCTTTGCATCGCCGTAATCCTTTTTCTTAGCATCGAATTCACTCTGTGGGACTTTCTGTTGCTTAAGATTAGGTAGCTCGTCTGACATTCTAAAAAAATAATTCCTTTACAACTGGCTAGGTCTTAACGATAGACTAAAAAACGGGAAATAATCGTACATTTTGCGAAAATGTGTTTTTTAGATTCTTTATGTGATTATTAATGTTTTTCTTGTGATTTTTTTTTCAACACATTGAATTTGAAAATTTTTTGTTTTTTAAAATATACAATCGATATAGTATTTGAATCACAATTTTGCGTTTTTTCTCATTCAAAAAGAAGGAAAAAAATGTTTTCAAAACTGTGTAGATTATATATTGATTATAGATGCATATTTTTAAATAAAAAAATGATACAAATTACGTTTACAATTTCATTAAAAAGCTTAAAAGACAAATCAACAGAAATCCCTATATATATGTAAAGACAAAATCCCGCTAATATTTATTCAATTCATTAATATTTATTTGTCAGAATGTCAAAAGCATGATTAATTCTATTCTCACTGGGAAATACTTGATTATCTAATCATTATTTCTAAGGATGTCGCAAGGTAAACAAAGGTAGTTTCTACCGATCCGGGACGAAATCGGAATTTTAAAAATCTATCCAATTTCGTTCTGGACCGATTTGCAAACATCCTGTGCACTAAAACACACCTGATATTAACATTTCAGGTGTGCTTTGGTGCATTGGGCGTCTACAAACACTTTTTAAAAAATAATTGCAAAAATTCATATGTCTTTTAAAGTAAGCAAGACTTTCAACAAGATGTAATGATCTTATTAATAATTTATCAAAAATTCAAAAATATAAATCTTCAAATTGTGTTTAGATGAAAATTTATAGTGATGAATTCATATATTTTGTTGAAAGAATTGATTCTTAATAAGAGGTAATAAAAATATTTATATAACAAAAAAAAAACAAAAAAAATCCGTAAATAAGTTAAACAAATATAGACTCCTCAAGTTCTGTAGTTCTCTCCATTGGTTTGACATCATATCTTTCAGCCAGGAAAATCATTATTAAAAAGATAACGTAATCGAGTAGATATCTATATATTACAAATAAGAAGCCAATCAGCCATGAATACATGTTTTTGTTTGAATAGCTGAATTGTCCTATAAATTTTCCATCTAATACGAATAAACGAAGTGGGGAGACAATGCAAAATGCCAATGCATAAGCAAACAAGTAGATTTTCATCAGCTTATTCTTTGATTCATCAAATAGTTTTGGTATTTTGGAAAATATGAATATTACAACTAAAGCTACAAAGGAAAGAGCATCCACACCGATTTCAACTGGTACTAAGACTTTTGAATAATAGAATCCATAGTCATAATACAGGAATTCTCTAAAGCTAGAACTGATATTAACGTATGATAATATTGATTTGAGTGCTGTTACTATGCTGAAGAAGTATTGCAATGCCATAGCAAAGAATTTGAAAAGCATGAGTCTTTCATCAATAAATACAATAATTCTACAAATTTGAACAAGATAAATGCATAAACCCATCATATAAAGATCGCTTGACATCGATGTTATGTTTGTAAATGCAGTTGAAGTCTCCGTGTTTGCGTCTGCATGTAGAATAAAATAATAATACATCAAAATAACGCAAAATACAACAAACGATACTGCATATCCAACCCCTGGAGGAGATGAGTAATTCCATATTGATTGTACTTGGTTTTTCCTCGAAATATCAGCAATAATATAAGTAAAAGGTAATAAAAACGCTACAGTAACAATAACGCCAACAACAGACATAGGATGATCGCACTCGAATGTAGCTAATGTTGAGCAACGATGATACTGATCTTTACTATACCATAGACTATTATTCATAATAGTGCGATACCGAATTCAATTTACATGGCAAATAAATAATAAACTACTCAAATAAATTTTTCTTAAATATTATCAGTAATTTTCACTTTTATCATGAATTATAGAAAAATTTTGATAAATTTATTTGATGACATTTTGACTGTGTCAATTTTATCGTCTTTTTTTCACAAAAATGTTAGCGAGTATTACTATTTCATTTCGTTGATCTTATTTCACTATACCTGGTGGTTTATGATAATGTATATTTCGAAGAAATTAACAGTATTTTTCAAATGTTGAAAATTGAATCTTTCAAATTTATATCGAAATAACTCAAATTACATAGAGTCTTAGTTATGCTTTATAATTTGATGAAATTATATACTGTAATTGCTCAAAGAATAATAATAAAAAATTATACTGTTTCATCTTTATTTATTAGAAAGAAAAATATCGTTGATTTTTCACATAGTATTGTTTTATTATGTTTGAAACTTTGTTGATAATTAATGAAATTAATTTTTTGATTGTGATTTAAGTTTCTTAAATATTTTTAGCATTTCTTTACCAAAATATGTATTGTATGATTATTATTGCGTTTTGTATTTCTATGAAATTAAATTCAAAAAAAAAAAATAAATTATAAAGCATAATATATAAACATAATATTTAATATATAAATTGTTACTCTATGATATCACCATTGAGCACTTTATCCAAATAAGCAATAATTTCATGGATCTTATCTGATCTGATTTGATCATCTGAGAACATTTCCATAACTGTAGTGTGACAGATTTCGCACAAGTCATCATTTCTTAACTGATCTATTGCGTCTGGAGAATTGTATTCGAGAGCTTTTTGAATGAAAATCCTGCACAAGAACATACATGAATAAATGAGCTCTGATTGGTCGCTTTCCATCAAAATTGATGCAATTTCTTCAGCAACTTTCGGAGTTAAAATTTTCTCGAAAATTTGATCATTAACTTCTGGCGGAGCAGCCTTCAGTATTGATGTAAGTAACTTAATTGCTCGCAATTTGAATGCAAATGGTGCCGAATTCAACCATTCATTCACGAGATCCAGAATTTGGCGATCTAGTATCAATTGTAGAGCATAATCTCTTTCAAGTACTAATTCTGAGCAAATTTCGGCTGCAAGTGCAAGAAAATCGTCTTCACGAGTAATATCTAAAAATGAATCTATATATCCAGCAAGCTTATTGATTACAAGATCTCTAGCTGGTGTTTGTAGACATTCTAAAATGACTCTGGCTGCTTCTTGTGAGTTTTTTTGTGCTTTTTCGATAAATTCTACTGGAAGTTTGCTGATTGGCGATTTGTAGATTGTAGGTCTGGTTGCCTTATCCAGTATTATTTCCAGAAACTCGATATTTTGTTGTAATTCAACAAGAATATCTGGCTGTTTCCTGATGGCCAATTTAATTTGGACGAGAAGTGGTATAATATTAGGAATGGGGTATTGATTGTTAGTATCCATATGTTCTATGTCCTTTAAAAGTGGTACAACAAATGCAATAACATTCAATGCTTGATTAAATGCAGATTTATATTTAGTAAAACTTGAAAGCATTAAAATTGTAGTTTCTGCGAACTGACTATCTAATCGAATAAGTGCATCTGCATCTTCTGGCTGTAATTCAAGTTCAATTAATGTCTGGTAATTTGAACAATCGTAATAGAAGCTGTATAGCAAATAAATGATATAGCGTATTAATTCAAGGTCTATTTGTACGTTTTCTGATGTTAATTCGTGAAGTTTTTCTTCAATTATTGCCATAAAGTGATTATCATTAACCAATGTAATTGTAATTTGTCCACTTCGATCGTTACAAAGCCCAATCATAAGATATATCGATTTACCAAAGAATTCATCGTTCCTTTTTGCAATATCAAGCAAAAAATTAACAAGGCCGCGTTCTAAAGCGTATTTGAATATAGAAGAGCTTTCATTTGAAAAGAAATTGAACATTGTATTTACTTCAGCCGAATACATATCAATATTTTCTTGCTCAATCGCAATCCTCAAAAGATCGAAATGTTCATTGAAAAGTCGAATAATTGGGCTGTTTTCATCAAAGCTTTTGTCATTGTAGCTCGATGGATCAAAGTCTTCATCTTCCTGATGAAAATCCATTTATGTCACTTTTTGTTTTTTTACTTTACAAAGTTTTTTGACACTATGACTTTACAAATGACAGATTTTTGCAATTTATACGGGCGCGTAAGGGCCCTAAAAATGTGCGAAAACTAATTATGAGGCTTATGATTATTTTCACTTTAAAGTGCATTGAAATTTGAATTGAAAATAATCGATTATTTCTGATTCACACAGAGGCACTGTTGGATATTCATTATCTTTGTTGTGTAACAACATTTGACTGCTATAATAAGGTTATTAATATTCATTATCTTTTTTCAAGCAATCAATCTATTATGATAAATTTCAGTCGATTTATAAGCGTGTAATAGATATAGGTTTGAATTATAATCATTTATTTTGAATACAAAATTGTTTTTCAATAATATAGATTAATATGCAATGTCGAATAGTATTACTGGTATTTTGTTGGATTTGACTTGATCATCTTCCAATAATTCGATTTGTGTGGTTCCAAATCTATTAATTTGTCGCACCATTTTTCTTGTGCTTCCTTATCATTTTCTATGGTTGCAATTGTATAGAGAAGAGAATAAATCTCCTTGAAGTGGTAATCTTCAAGTGAATTGACATATTCTTTAACTTCTGGGAGTAATGATGGATCTAGCTTAAGAAGGCCGCGAATATAGTTTGCAATGCTTTCGTTTTGATAATCTCTGACAAAAACAGATTTGATATATTCAAATTCTTCGCGAACATCTAATTTGAATGTTTCAACGAGCCACATTCTGAAATTAAGCGCGCTGTTATTAGTTGTTTCTGTTTTGATGATATCATTCGTGAATTTCAAGAAATATTCGTAAGTGTTCCATCTTTGAGCGAACCAGCACCAGAATTGGTAAGCATGGAAGTTCTTCTGATCAAATGCGATGATTCTAAATAGTCTTTTTTCTTCATCTGGCATAGTCTCGCAACGATCGTCTAAAAACCTGCGGTGATTCCATATTTGATATGGCTTAGGAGATCCAAGCAACTGTTCATCAACGAAATCCATCTCTTCTTCCCACTTGTAACCGATCTGTTTAAGAATTTCTTGCCTATACCACCATACAGTGATATTAGATGGGTTGTTGCTGATAATGTATGTAGTTAAATCAAGTGCGCGCTGAGAAATTTCCATTTTATTCAATGCGGCTCTGAAAATACCCATGATATAAATGTATTCGTCTGAGTATAACACTTTAATGGCATCATCATCTGATTGTGTTGAAGGAATTGGCTCTGTATCCATCCAAGCTTCTTTAATTTTCTCGAATAACTCTTCCGTCATTTTTTTGAAAGTGACAATAAAACTGAAAATTTATATGTCAGATTTTCTTTACATGACATATTTTGCTTTTTTTTTATAATACATAATAATAAATAATTAATAATAATATAGACTATTCCATTATAATTAATCAATAATTGTACTGATATACTATCCACACGTTGAAATGCTAATACATATCATTCATATTAACATCTTAATGTAAAAATATTTAAATATTATGTTTAAGCTTTCTCGAAAAGTATGCATATTTACCCTCTATGATTCCTTATTTTTAGTTTAAAGCTAATATTATTTTACCAAAAAAAAAAAATGAAGAACATAATGAAATATGTGGTAAGCAATATATTTATGATGAAAAGAAACATTTATTAATAAATTGATTCACAATAACTGATAATATATTATAACAAAAATAACAAAAACTTAGATTGTATCCATTTGACTAAATTCAAATGCATCATCGCCAATAATTGCGCGGGTGAACTCTATTTCATTGTCCTCTGCGTTTCTATGATTCTTATATAAAATATAAATTCCAACGCCTGTCAAAACTACAATAATAGCAAATACTAAGAATGCTTCTTGTGAATATGACTGATATTCAGGTGGTGTCATAATAAATGATCTTGAAGGACTTGGAGTTCGAGCTGGAGTAATAATAATTGGTACTTCTGTCATTTCAGGAAGCGGTTCTGGTGTTTCTGTTGGAAAAACTGTTGGATTTGGCGATTGTTCTGGTGTCGGTAAAATAATTTTTGTTGGTTGAGGTGTTTGTGTTAATGTTGGTGGTATTTTTGTAGCGTTTGGTGTTACAGTAACAACAGTCGTTGGTGCTGGTGTTTTTGTAGAATTTGTAGAATTCGTTGTTAAAACTGTAGTTTGTGGTGGTGCAGTAGCTGCTGCAGTTCGAGGTGGTAATGTTTGTGTTGGTGATTTTGTTTGTGTTGGAGTTTGAATTTTTTCAGTTGGCTTCGGAACAGGAATCGTTGCAGTTGGTTTTGTTTTATTTGTCTGTGTTGTGTTGGCCATTAACGCACGATTTGCGCTGGAAAATGAGAAGTAGATTAAAAAATTTAGCATTGCGAAAGGATAAGATCTAATTCTTGTCACTTTTATTTTAGGGTCCCCCCTAAATTATTTTTTCTTTACAATTTCAAAAATTGTCCAGAGACGATCATTTTTACCGTAACTGCTTTTTTTAGCCCATATATAAGGCGAATGTTAAACAGATCAATGACATTTTAATGATATTAAATATTGAGGAAATAATTATTTCATGTTGGTCGTGCGAAATGGCAAGAACAAGACTCTGCAGATATCATGTAAAGTTAAAAAAGAATTTAATCAAAAAAAGTAAAACAATGCATAAAATGCTTATTTTGCGACAGCCTTCTTAGCAGCCTGTTTCTTGCGCCAGCTGTTGATAGCAGCCTTGATAGCATCCTGAGCGAGCATGGAGCAGTGCTGCTTAACTGGTGGAAGATTGAGTTCCTTAGCAATGGCTGTGTTCTTGATAGCAAGGGCCTCCTCGACTGTCTTGCCCTTGATCATTGTTGTAGCGAGTGAAGAAGAAGCTACAGCAGCTGGGCAACCGAATGCGCGGAATTTAACATCCTCAATAACGCCCTTATCGTTGACCTTGACCTGGAGCTTGAGAGCATCACCGCAGGCTGGTGCACCGACGATGCCTGTGCCGACATGCTCATCCTTCATGTCAAGTGAGCCAGTGTTTTGTGGGTTCTTGAAGTGCTTGTTAACATTCTCATGATACATCATGACGCCGAGGGCCTTCATGACATTGGATGGTGCTTGTGTGGATGCGAATGCGAGCATTTTACAATAAAATGAAGAGGGAAAATTTTCCTCACAAAAAAAATTTTTTTCATGTAAATCATTGTTGGTCGACGGTTTTATCAGCCTGCAGCCAACTATAAGAATTTCCTCGATAAACGCAATGTAGTCCTTTTGGTGGGTCTATATTTGTGGGATAAATCTTAATTAACGCAAATTTCCCAAAAAAAAATTAATCGTGATGACCCTTTATAATATTAAAATATAAATTTATTATTTATGAATGCTTATTGTTATGATGGTCAAATTTCTTCAGGGAAATTTCCCTAAATAATTTTCCTTCCTCCAATTACTCGAAAATAAGTATCTATACAGCATGTAGATTACCATATTCTTGTTTTTATCAAAAAATATTGATGGGAAAAACTCGGTTAAATTTTTTGACATGTAAAAATTTTAAATGTCAAAATTATGATCATACTAAATGAAATGCATAATACGATGGAATTTACCACTAATTGATTTATTCTTTAAAAATCATATTTAAAATAGTAAATATATTAATTTCAATTTATATCTTGGGAAATCATTTTGCTATATCAAAAAGATGAATATATTGTGCTATATAATGATTAAAAACATAACTAGTATTTTACAAACATAACTAATAAAATTAGTCAATAGTTGGTATAATCATAGAATTGCATATGAAATCTCTATATTCCTCGCCCCATATCTTTTTTAAATACAGTTTTTGCTCATATTCTTTCGAAATTTTGAATCCATATATAAATGGAGAATAATAACCGAATGCAACAATTTCACATGTGCATATAACAACAGCAAGTGCTGTTCCAATCCTTTTGTGCTTTTTCACAGCAATATCAACCAGTTTTGCTGCTATTAAAATCCCGAAAATATGAGGAATGCAGTAATGATACAAAAGCGTGAAACGCGGAACAAAAGCAAATGGAAAATACGAAGACGCATATCCTAAAAGGAAGATTAACAGTGGAACATAGTCCATCTTAGTCTTGATATCACTACTATTGTCAGACAAATAAATTCTATAAATGACAAAAATTGATAAAAATAGTGAAAATAGAATAAAAATCATATTAAAAATATTGATGTGCAGCTTGACTCCGTCAGCAAAACTGATGAATCCATAATCCATCAGAGGCCACATCCACCATCTCGATGAAGATCCACCTTTGCATTCCATATTCATGCTGATACTGTTCATTTTTATCATTAGATCGAGAATTCTTTCAATAATCGATTTATGTTGGTATTCATTCCATTCACCTATTTTGTTTGGTCTTGGCATAAGTATGTACTTCGAAAACTTAACAGAGAAAAGAGGAGTCAACTGTATATGAATTACAAAAAACGAAAAATACAAAATTATGAAAATTGTCATCATTATCATGAATCTCATAAACAATTTCTTGAATAAATCCAATGATATAGTCAGATTATTGAATAGTAATTTCAAGAAAATCACTAGTAATCCAATGATGAATAAAAACCAAGCTGTTTTCTTTACAGATCCTGATAAAGCAATGAATACGCACATCATGATATAGTATACATTGCTCATTTTTGATACTGATGGAGTCTTTAAGTATTTGACTGAAAAATAAATTGCTGTGATTATCAAAAAATGCAAAATTCCGTCTGTAAGTACAAATCTTCCTTCCATTATAAGAATATCTTCGAAAGCAATGATTAAACCGCTTAGAAACGAAGCAATTCTTGTACACTGAAGATTAATTAATAAAATATAAGCGATTGGAGAGCATAAACTAGAATAAAATGCAACTACTGTCCTTAATCTTTCGTGTCCACATGGTTCATGAAAGTCTTCTTCAATAGGATAACCATCTTTGCATTTGAATCCAATAAGATTTGCATGGAAATACAGAAATAACTTACCAAAAGGCGGATGTATGTCGAAAAAATATGTCCTATTCATGTAATATGCAGTGAAATTGCCGAAATATTTTTCATCAAACGCGTTTCTGTTTGGAATTTCATTCTTGTAGAACCTTAGACTGAATGATATGAGAAAAAGCAATAGAAATAATGAAGCATCAATGAGTATTGAACGAAATGATTTTTTAGGAGAATTTAACATGAAAACTTTAAAATCATTATCATTCATTAGTAGCTGATGATCATGCTCATGAAAAATCTCGGTTTGATAAAGAGATTTCATGGCGAATTTCACTAATTTTGTTTAATCTTGATGAAATTAAAAAGTGATAAAAATGTTTTGAAATTATTTTTGCGATTTATCTTGTATATATCATTTTTGAACGTTTAAAATTTTCTGAAGATTTCACAAATTCTGAAAATTCTAACTGCTTTCTTTTGAAAAATATATTCCTTGCATTTTCAATCATATAAATAATTATGAAATAATAAAATTTATTCAGATATTATGGGCGTAACGGCATCATAAGTTTGACATTTTGCTGTTTACAAAGTTTATTTGTCAAATGTCAAAATAATTGATATACGTTACTTATTATAGGGGATCAAAAATATAATGGGTCATAACTTATTCCACTAGATTTCAATATAGCTAGCGGATCTGTTCCATTTTCTTATGTATTCGCAATAAATAGTTAAGATTTGAGATTCATTATTTAATCATATATAAACACTTACCAGTTATGTTTCTTTGATGATAACTCTCTGGCCCTTTCGCGTGTAATGAGTGCGCATGATGCAGTTGGGCAGACACTCTCGCAGAGACCGCATCCATTGCACTTGTCTGGGTCAACCTTATAGACCCACTTAGCTGGGATGAGCGTGATAGCATCGTTTGGGCACATTGTGCATCTTCCGCAGCCAATGCATGTATATGGGTTAACGAGGTGGTTGATGAGCGGTTCTTCGCCGATGCTCTCTATATCGAACGACTTGTTTTGTGCTGCCCACTCCTTTATGTTCTTGAAGCCATCTCTCCAAATAGCGAAGGAGAGCTGTGTGTTGAGGTGCTCGATGCCTTGTCCTGTTCTCTTGATGTCAGATGGTTCGACGACGCAAACAGAGTAGCCGCGTGCGAAAGCATTAAGTGCATCGCGTTTGTTCTTGGCTCCGTAGTGGATCTGAGCTGACTCGCAGTGGCCGTTGAGGATGATGATAGAGTTACCGCCAAGCTTCTTGGCCTTCATGTACTCATCTGTTGAGTCGCAGTTGATTTCAACAAAGTCAACAGCAGATGTAAGATGCTTAAAGTCATTCTCGAGTGTCTCTGATGATGCAAGAATCTGGACACCAAGAATAGAGTTGGGGAACTCCTTCCTGAGTTCGTTGACCATCTTCAAAGCTTCGTCAGCCGGAACGTGGGAGTGGAAGTTCATCGGTTTGCCTTTCATGTATGTGCGCGGCCTGTTTGCGTATTCGCCGATGCCGATGACGACGCCACCCCAGCCCTTCTGCAAGTACTTCTTGCATGTGTAGAGGTTCTCTGTGAAAGATGAAGCTCCAGCTATGAATGGAGACCCTGTGACTTTCTTTCCATCGAGGGAAACTTTGATGTCTGCTGGTCTGTGTTCGTATTCGAATGATGTGAAGTTGGAGATCAAATCATTGTCGATCTTCGGTGGCTGCTGGCCTGTGAGGAAGTTGTGGCACTTCCAGGCAGCATTCTTGCCTGATGCCGAAGCCTGTACAGCAGATGTGTTCTTGCCGCGAGCTTGACCGCAAACGAAGACCTTTCCTTGCTCTGTTCCGTCTTTGATGTTTGTCTTCTGGCCGAGAGCTGGGACGAGATAGTCGAGGTCTTTCCACATGACGTCTGTGTCTGGGATTGGGTTGAGCTGGGCGTCAAACTGGACGCAGTGGACTGTTAACTTGCCGTTTTCCTCTTTGATGACTTTTTCAATGCCAACGCGTGGAACGACAGAGACACCGAGGCCAGCCATGGCACCGCGCTCTTCTGGAGCGAGAGGAGCCTGATCTAAAGTACGGCGGTAGAAAATAACGCATGATGCGCCAGCTTTTTGAGCGGCGAGGGCGACATCAACAGCGACACCACCACAGCCGAAGACACCAATAGACTTGCCCTTGAGGTCTTCTGGTTTCATTGCGAAAAATTCGTGTGTTGAAATTGCGAATTCCGCTCCTGGGCATGTAAGCTTGCCGTGGTTCTGAGAACCAACTGCATAGATTACGGCATCGTAGTCCTTTTCAGTCGCTGGGTCGAATGGAGTGTTAAGTTTGATTTCTGTATCACCGACAATCGAGAGTAAGTCGAGATCCATCTTCAAAACATCTTCTGGGAATCTGTACTTCGGGATGAGTTGGACATCTCCTCCGACAACAGCGTTCTTTTCGAAAATTGTAACTTTGTGGCCTCTAGAAGCAAGGCAAGTAGCAGCAGAGAGTCCAGAAGGGCCTGCACCAACGACAGCAACATGCTTGCCTGTTGCTGGGCTCTTTTTGATGAGTTCGCGGAATTTTCCATCTTTGCATGCACGTTTGATAATTTCAGCCTGAAGAGCAGGGATGTTGATGGAAGCATCCAACTTCTGTCTGGAGCATCTTGACATACAGTGATTTACTGGACAGATAACTCCGCAAACAGAGCCTAATGGCTGCTTAGAGTAGATGCAAAGAGCAGCATAGTCCATATCAGACTTTTCTCCGCTGTAAGCTGCGTTAATGAACTCACTTGGATCAACTTTGCATGGACATTCCTGATTGCAAGGCTTTTCCGGGCACTGTAGACACTTGTCGAGCTCAGCACGGAACTGGTGACCGTTAAGATATCTATATCCCTTCTTCGGGTCAATCTTCGATGGAAAGTTTGTAAACATGAAAAAATGAATTAAAATCACCGACCAACAATAAATTTGCACTCTATAAGCATCACATCATATGTTTGCTTTTCTTGATTTCAAATTTATCGTATTTTTTCTATACTATCCCGGTTTTTTTCGATATATGTTGTAACTCATTTATATGAACGATTTTAAATATTGAAAATTTGCATACATTTTACGGGTATAACCGAAAATTATCAAAAAGTATGAAAACGAATATTAATATGTTTATGGTAATTTTAATTTAAATTGATTTTAAATTTGAAAGCAAATAATCGTCTTTCTGAAAATTGAAATAAGTTGTACGTTATACGGGCGCAACAGTAGAGCTTAAAAATCCGTTAAAACAATTAATATCATGTTCATGATTGTTTTCATTTTAAATAGTTTTGGATTTGAATTGAAAATAATCGTTGATTGTTTTTTAAAGAGTATTTACATCAGGGCAAATTCGTTGTTAGATATGTAATATATATCACATATACTATAAAAATAAAACGATTATCGCTGATAATTTGATGAAAAATGAATTCAAACAATTTGATTTTTGTTTTTAATGCTGCGTAATTCTTGTATAATATTCACATACATGAAGCAATTATAATAACCTACAGAAAACATATTGTTCGCTCGAATAATTCGTTTTCAGACATTCTAAATCTTATTTCTTACTACTTAATTATGAATTTAGATTAATCTACTAACAATTTTTCTTTTTTTTCTTTTTTTGCTTGTTTTCACAGTTTTTCAAAATCAATATACGGTTAAACGCCAAATTAAGATGGATAACAATGAAATTCTTCTTTTAGTTGAATTCAAGAATAGATTTATATCGCATAGAATACATATTTTTTAAATTTCGTGTTGGTTTGCTAATGTTAATCACCGAAATGCATTATGATATTTCTCCATTATATTTATCGGATGATGAAGAAAGAAGATGTCATGGGTTCATTATTGATGATCGATAAAGACAATAATAGCTAAATATTTATAATTTATCAAATAAAAGCTCAGTATTTTTATTGAATTATTGCTGACTCTTGTAAATTGCACTCTTATGATGCTCTGATATAATACATAATAAAACAAAGCATTTGCGAATGAAATAAAGGATGAAAATATCTGAAATCATGAGACACTCTGCTTAAATTTGGATAGGTAACATATTCGCATGCTCCTGATGATACTTTTACGCTTCACCCACCTCCAACATAGGGTTTTAACGGCGAGGGCCGCCAAATGATAGACCCATGATGGAGGAAATGCGATTTTCATGGCCTCAAGATGATATACTTTTATATGAAACAAACTTTCCGCGGGGCCTCTAGCAGGATTAAAAAAAAAATAAGCGAAGAATGTTTTAACGCAAAATGAGTTGATTGTTGATGGAAGCTTAAACAAAAAATGAGATTTGTGTGTGTATTTTTGATCTTAAAGATATTTTTGGAAACAACTAATAAATAACTAAAAATCTATATTATAATGGAATTTACTGATCGGATATATGTGTTGATCATAGAAATCAGCACGGATAAAAAAACAAGAAAAATATTTCAAAAAAAACTTTAAAAATAGCACGTATATATGAACTAGATATGCTCATATTATTGAAATGAATTCAAATAAGGAGATATCCAGTGAGATAAAGATCGAAAAAAAATGCTGATGTAATTTGTAGAAATAATATGTAATTAGACAAGATATTAACACCTATACTCTTACTAAACGGATTTGTATATAATAGAAAGACGTTTGAATTGAGGAAATCTTCCATAACTTTGCTAAAAATACAAGCATCTTCTAGCAGATTGCAATAAGATTTGTAACACTTTTCTCTTTAGAACTTTGGGCATTGTGACACACTCGGCCCCTCCTGCAATATGGAAGCAACATGAAAAATGGAAGAAAACCAAATTTTAAAAATAACATATATTTATAATCCAACAGCGTTTCCATAAAATAAGATATTTTCAAATTGTAAGATTCGCCTTATTAATGTATATACTTTTTACTTTCTCTTTGGCCTTCTTGACGGTCTTGTAGACTGAGATATTTGTGAAACAATTGTAGACTGTGTCTTTTCTTCATCATCATCAACAACTTCGACTTCTTTTCTCTGTTTTGGCTTGGTCGGCGAAGGCTTTGCTGATGTCTTCTTTTCACCTTGAATCTCTGCAGGATTCTCCGGTTTTATGACTGGTAACTTGTCTCTATTTTCGAATATGAACCTCTTCGCTTCTTCTGACGACATATCATTTGGCTTTTCCATGACCAAATCATTCAAGCATTTGATCATGCCATTGAATACGGTTTCGACATTATTTTCGAACGCTTTGCTATCGTCACTGTGTATGAACTGCTGGAAACTTTGAGTTAGAGTTTCCAGTGGAATAATTTTGAAACTAGCGGCATCCAAACTTTCTTCCATCATTTTTTCCAAACTTGATGGATCACCAGTTGCTCCTGCATTATTCGTCGATTTCTTTGGTTCCTTATTAATATCTTTATCAGACTTATTCATGATTTTGATGAAATTCTGGTGGTTAGCGATTTTATTTTGAAATGCATGATAAATAGAGCTCAAACTAAGTGTACTTGTTTCCATATTATGATTGATGAGCACAATTTTCATGATTGGCTTATCATTTTCATCTACATTTTCCTCCGCGAGAATATTATTAATCTCATCTTCGATCTTTTTAATCTTATCATCGGTTGTCCTTTTACCTTTGAAGATCTTATCGAGTTCAATCTCCCTATATATGAATTTGCGCGAAGAAAGCACATAAGGTCTGAATTCGTATTTGCTTTCAGGATCTGAATCAATTTCGAGGATAGCCATTGAGCGAGCGGTAGCATCTTTCTTTCGAATCTGCGTGTAAATCGTACTTCCTGGCTGTGTTACCATGATGTTGCCGTATTTTCTGAGATCAACAAGATTCTGATGTTCATGGCCCCAAATTACAAGATCAATTTTGTTTTCATCAGAATCATTTGGTAGTGCATTTGAAAGGAGATCCTGAACTTTCTCAGCATGCTCACCATATGTAGTTGCGTTTTGATGTACCATGAGAATTCGAAATGATTTTGTGACATCGGCGTCTGATGGTGGTGGAACAAGCTGAAGCTTTTTATACTTTACGCAATCAATGAAATCAATTTCAGAAATCCATCCAAAACCGTAAATAATTACTCGAATATTATCGCGCTTCAAAACAACTGGTTCTAGTTTGTAAATATCGTTTTCTTTGGTGATATCTTTGAAGTAATTGATATATTTAGGAATTGATAAGATTTGAACAGCAGATAAAGGTTCTGTTAAACCAACTGGAGCATCGTGATTTCCATGTATGCAAAAGAAAGGAATCTTGATTTTAATATTTGGATCAAGCCAGTTTGGATGTAATGATAAGCCCTCAGCATATGGAATTTCTGGTGGGTTTCCTTCACCGATAATGTATTGATTTAGAGCCTTCATTGTACTAATTAATGTGTGCATTGATGGATTTTTATCGTTAAACAAGTCTCCTGAGTGTAAAATAATATCACAATTATGTAATTGTGCTTGTTGAAGGCATTCACTGAAAGCATTGAAAGAATCCTCACGCTGGACTATATCCTTTTCATTATATCCAAGGTGAGTATCAGTAAATATGGCAATCCTGAATTTTGTCATTCAACAATATGAAAATTTGACATTTCCCCGAGGAAGTTTTTTACATGTCAAATATTTCATTTTGTTATGTCAGATCACAAAATCATTCATCGATAATACTACGATTTACAATTATCTACATTTCGTGCCTCTTCAGAGTGGCTGTAACGCCACAAATGCATCTAAGCTCCTTGAAGAGGCACGAAAGCGACAAATTTCCGTAAATAGTTTCATTAATTACGAATTTGACCTGCAAAAGCAAGAAGATCCTTGCAGGCCGCCACTCCTACATGTCAGAAACCTACAAGACGCTTCATTACTCATGGAAGGGCAAGTATCGAATTCGCATTCTATCGATTTCGATCTACAAGGGCCAATAAACACCTTGCATGTCGTAAGTGTGTAGTTCTTTCGACCTGCAAGGCGTTTATTGGCCCTTGCAGAACTAAATTGCGAGATTAGTGCGAAATCTGATAAGAAACGCCTTGTTTCTTGATCAGACAATCGTTTTGCCAACTAAAAATCATCAATTATACCTTAGAGATATCTTTTTAGGTCATGATGAAAGAAATTTTGATACAAAATCGAATCTGTCATGTAAAGTGTCACTTTTAATACTGATTATAAATTTTTAATGATTTAAATGCAAAAAAAAATATAAATCTTATACAAAAATGAATCCATTTATGCAATAAAAAAGCAGTTTTAGAAAAAAAAAAACTAAAGCGTTAATTTTCATAAATCAATTTTTTCATGACTGGGAAAGCGAAAACGAATAATGATAAAGCGATTACACTTCCGCACAGGTCAAACGCAACACATTCTGCGCGCTCTTACCAGAAAACAGTCTCAGAATTAACGATTGAAGAAGAATATTATACTGAAAGTGAGTCAGATGACGAATTAAACTCCATAAACAAAAAGAAAAATTTCAAGCAAGTACAACCGCCCATTTCTGATCTAGAAAACGAATCATCAGATGTTTACATTGTAAATAATCAAAATTCTGAGCAATACACTGACCACACGAACTCAGGCACAGACATAGAAGATCCAAAATTCACTCCACAGCCGCCTTCTTGCTCACTTTCTTCTTCAACAACGCCAGAATCATCCCCGAGACAGTCTAAATCGAAAAATTCATTCCAATCGAACTTGTCTAAGCATAAAGGAAAGCCTAAAAACAATGACAAATCAGAAAACACCATATCAGAATCATATTCTTTGCGCAGTGTGAATTCTATTAAGCCAAGGGGCAGTGCTTCAAAGTATGCAGTACAGGAGAGTGACTCGGATGATAACAATGATCAAAACTCAGATCAAGAAAATGGTAATGAAGAAAAGCCAAAACCAAAGTCATCAATGGGTGATTCTAGGAGTGTGAAATCGAATATGAGCAATGGATCAAGAAAATTCTCAGCACAGCAAATGATGAAATTTATTGATCCAATAAAAGAGAATTCTGACGATGAAAACAAACCAAATGTCAATACTTCGCCAAGCAAATTACGCAAGATAACAAAAATTAACAAAAAGATGAAATTTGCACAAGATAAAGATCCAAGTGAAAAATTCGATCGAAAACAAAGGTCTAAATATTTACAGGACTTATCTGATGATGATTATGTTCCTCCTAAGCCAATTGGTGGTGAATATAATTCATCTATCGAAGTTGTTAATAGATATAAAGCTGAGGATTCGTCTTTACAGTCAAAATCACCAAGCAAGAAAAATTCTAACAAATTGGAATCATTATCAGTTGGTGTTTACATGTTTAACAAGCCAAAAGACAGATTTGCATCAGATGATGACGAAAAATCAGATACTTCACGTGCACGCAATCTCAAGAACCACAAATTCTTGAATGAAGACGATAACACGCCTTATTATTCCAAGAACATGTCAAATCAGCAAAAATTAAATAAAATATTGGCAAAAGCTCGTGGAGAGACAAAAACAATTATTAAAGATGAAGATGTTTCCTTCCTCGATCGTCAGAACGTAGTAATCAAGGAAGTTACTGAAGAACAGAAGCCAGAAGAAGAAAATAAATCGAAAGTCGAAGAGGAAGAAGACTTCAACGTCGAAGAAGAGGAGGAACAGAAGGAATCATCTTCATTCTCCTTAGATACAGAGTTAAAACAAGTCATGCAGCCGAGATCTCATTATTTGAAAAATGATTTCTCCCAAATCGAAGAGAAACTGCCTGAAATCTTCACGATGAAGAACAAGCGCCGTATTCCACAGCGCAGAGTCATCAAAGTCGAAGAAACGTCAGAAGAAGCTTATCAAAGATTGTTGGTGCAAAAAACAACGAACAGAGCTGTACCTTCTCCGAATGGAATCTACTACGAAAGGACAACAAGAGGAAGGATCGATTATGATGATATTTCACCATCAGAACTCGAGCTAAAGAGACAGGAAGAGGAGGAAAGACTGCGAAAACAGAGGGAGCTGGAAGAAAAAGAAAGACTCAGAAGAGAGAAAGAAAAAATCAAGCTTGGAATCATTTCTACTTCATCAGAGGACCATAACTATGAAGACATGGTCTTGGATAGAGATATAGGAGCCCTGCAGGACAATCTCAGCGCAATATCGGAGGACTCGAGCGTGAGAAGGAGACGCGAGGAAATCGAAAAACTCGCAATCGACTCAACAGTTTCATCGGAGTCAAACAGACACTACGGAAGGGAGAAGCGTTTGTATCTCGACGAAGATGATGACGACTACAGGAAGAGAAGGAACTACCCGAACTACGAAGATGATCCTGTTGATGACGGAAGAATTTACGCGCATAAACAGAAGAAAGTCGTGAAAGTCGTCAAAAAAGATTTTGACGATGATTCTCCAAGAAAAGGCGAAAAATCAGAATCATCCAGTCGCTCGAAATCGAAGAATAAGTATAGTAATGTCAGCTCATCAGACAGCGATGTTTAAATTTGTTTGAAACATGAATAAAAATCTTATTAATGTGTTTTTGTTACATCTTGAAATTTTTATTTGGAGAAGAACAAAAATGAGTAAATTATAGATTTCCCTCTTGAATTAATATGATTATTTTATCGAAGCAGCTGTTAAGTTTCAGAAAAAATATCATTAATGAATAAATATCTATTTAATTTCACATCTCTATTAAAATTACCAGATATGCTATAGCAAAGAAAAAATGGGGAAATGTTTGGCAAACCTGGGTAAAAAAAAATGCACAAATATTATTCCTGGAAAGCGAGTGGGCAAGCTTGTGGTTGTTCATTTGGATCTTCGTCATTCCATGGATCATTGATGTCAATTACCTGCATTCCGGAAAGTGCGGCTTCGACCATTGCATCAACGTCGAGATTTTTTTCTCCATCAACGGCTTCTTCGATTGATGGCTTAGTTGCGACCTTCTTAGGAAGCATATGTGAGCAGCAGTCGCCAGCAGGAAGAACGGAAATCTCTTTGGTGCCGACTCTTGCTGCCTTCTCGATGATTTCTTCCTTGGAGTCGGCCAAGAGTGGCCTCAAGACAAGCAATGGATTGATTGCGGCCTGAATTGCAGTCATCGACTCGATTGTCTGAGATGCAACTTGTCCGAGGTTGTCGCCTGTTGTCAATGCCGTGCATTTATTCTTCTTGGCGAGTGCAGCTGCAACTCTGACCATTAATCTTCTGTAGAGCGTAACACGCAACTTAGCAGGCGCGTTTAGAGCGATCTGGCGCTGCTGCTCGCCGATGGAAACAGAGTAGAAAGTATTAGGACCTCCCCATGTGGCCAGCTGCTGAACAATCTTGCGGACTTTGCCGACAGATGAGCGCCATTCGCCGAAAGGAGATGAATGGAAGTGAACGTAAATTACTTGACAGCCTCTTCTCATCACTGACCATGCTGCGACAGGGGAATCGAAGCCTCCTGAAAGAAGAACAATTGTCTTGCCTGATGTATTGACTGGAAGGCCTCCTGCACCTTCTAATCTTTCTGAATAAAAGAAGAAACAGTCATTTTGGATTTCTATGTTAAGTCGGAGTGCTGGGTTCTTTAAGTCGACTGGAATGTTGTACGTATCATGGATGAATGCGCCGATATCCTTTGAAAATTCCATCGAATTTGTTTGATAACGTTTATCTACTCTTGATGTTTCGACCTTGAAGTTAGCAATCGGACCCTTAGCGAGAAGAGCTGTGATATACTTGCCAATCTCTTGCTTTAATAAATCAACTTCGCGTTTTACTTTGTAGCAGCGGGAATAAACGGCAACACCGAATATTTTCTTGGAAACTTGGTAAACTGTATCAACAAAAGATATTGGTGCCGTTACTAACATTTCAACTTGCATTTGATTTACTTTAAAATTGGTAACTCCTGATGCCTTAAGCTGATGCCTCATGTTGTCAATCAATTGCTTCTCGAAAACTGGGCGATTTTTGCCTTTAAGCCATAATTCGTGTGGATGATAAATGAAATATGCCATTTCTTCCGCTGGCTGGTTTTCCTGCTTGTTTTCCTCTGTATTTTGGACTGGTTGTGTTTCAGATTGCTTAACTTCAGCTGAATTTTGCGAAGACATTTTTTTGACCAACGATAACTTTGTAAATAAAATTTTGTTAGATTTTTATTGGTTTCTGTCATATAAATATTTACATGGCAAAAATATCAAAATTCATTCTTTGTTGTTCATTTTAAAATAAATGCTCAAAATAAATGAATATCACTTTAAAATTCAATTTTGTAAAATGTTATAAATTTCTATTTTTAAATATTCGATATTTTATGTTTTAATGCAAAAAATAAAATTTTGGTGTTGTATATGGTTTATTGTTAGTTGCAGGAAGGAATATTTTACCATTTTCCGACGTGCATCTGTTCTTCAGGAGAAAATTGATACTGCTCAATCTTTGGCCTGTCATCAAGTGGGTATCCAAGGCCGAGATAGCAAGGAAGAAGTTAGTCATCTGGAGCACCGACCTGCTTGGCGACATCATTGACTCCATTAGAAATTGGAATGCGCATTGAGCACGCGAGTTCTTCTGCAGTTGCAGCGAGGAAGATGTTCTCGATGACGCATCAAACCGATGAGTTAGGATATTTCCTGATTCAGTTAAATATTTGCCTTCATTTTTAACGGTAGGCGTAACATTTGGGCCAACGAATCTGTCCCAAACATCATCATATTCGTGTAGGAATAAATGTTGATTTACAACAACATGTCACTCTGAACAATTTTTGCATTTTTTATATTTTTGTTGGAAATTTTACATTTTGACAAAAACCGAAAAAATAATTGAAAGTCGTCAAAAAAAAAAGATTAAACATAGATTTACTGTGAAATCAAATGATACTGATAATAGGTAGGGATGCAACTTTGGAAGATAATTTGGACTCTGGAAGATCGAAATTTAGTTTTTGGAAGATAGTCTGGAAGATACGG
>MRSU01001136.1:0-36004 GCA_008369845.1 Trichomonas gallinae
ATAGTATCTTTAAGGTGTCTATATAATACCTGCAAAGTTTAGGACAATTTCCTAGAGCCCTTCGAAGTTTCCATACCTTTTATTATACATAAATACTATACAAATTTTAATATGCTAACACAAATAATATATAATAGATTAAATTTTTGTCCCATTAATTGTGAATTCATCGATATTTTGGGAATTATTATACACACGTAAAATCATTACGTGGCGCATGAAAACCATTGATTGAGCACCTTCATATGCGATTATACTAAGTATTTTGCCTGTCGCAAGATTCCAAATAATGATACAGTCCTTAAATGCTGTTGCACACACCATGAAACGAAGTGAAATTGCTGAGTGAAGGCAACCTAGTCTGTTGAAGAAAGATAATGGCTGCATTGTTTGCAATACAAATGCAAATACTTTGTTTGTGAAAGTAATAGCAAAAGCAAGACCATCACTGCAATAATGATGCAATTGCGGATTAGATATCTTAATGATATAATCGTCAATTATTATTTCTTCTTTTTCTTGATTAATTTTAATTTCTGTTTCGGAGATTTCATTCAAATCAACTGGATCATTTCCGAGATCTTTGAACTTTGACGTAAATATTTGCTTTGGAACACAACCTGAATTGTATCTCCATTCGAGCTGATTGTCATCATAAGAATTCGGATGGAAAACATTAAACTTGGCTAAAGCATTGGGTCCACGGGAATCAACACCAAAAACTAAATCAATCCAAGAATTAATATTTTGAATTCTGCATTCTAAATTGATTCTGTTCCATTGGACGAAACCAAAGCTACTAGAAATCATAGGAGGGAACTTTGTCTCGATTAATTCTCCATTAATCTTGAGATTATTTTTATTTTCAAGAAACTCTGAAAATGAATACATTTCTGGAATCGCTTCATACACGGTTTTAGTTGTTACGTTAATTTGGCTTTCAATATCAACGAAAATACGAGATAAAGCATCCCATCCACCATTTAACAGAAATTCAGCTTCAACGAATGGTGGATAACGGAACAATGATGCCGCAATAAATTGTGGATTCGATAAATTCTCTGCATGATGATAATTTTGATAATTATATCTCATCTCCAAAAGTTCTTTAGATTTCTCATAATCACAGGCAAGCTGTATTGGAATCGATAAATCTCGTTGTGTGATACTTGTCGCATTCATAGAAACTCTTGGAAAAATTGGATATGAAGTCATATCGGAATATGACCTTTCTGCTGCAATATTGATGGTATTTAAGAGCTCTAGAACCGAAACCTCTCTTTTTAGAGCCTTTTCGATGAAAACTGAGACATCATAAGTTGATCCTTCAATTAAAGTTGAGCCTTCCAAAAATTCAACAATGAAATTGCCAGAATTCCTTGAAAAGATTTGAACGCCGCGATGATATTGCAAAAATATGGAATTTTCAGGATCAACAATTAAACAAGGATGACTGCATATCATAGTATATGGGCCAAAATCACCATCAATAGCAAACTCTCGGATTTGATTGTATTCGATATTATCGTTAAGAAATGCTAAAAAATTAAATTCGAATCTTGAATTCAAGAGAATATAATAAAATTTTCCGTCCATGAAAATTGTGGACTGAATATGTGCGAATGAACTCGTAAAAACACAATTTGAATATGATTTAAGAGAATATAAATCTTTGATGGTTGTTATTACGTCATTCGTGTATGAAATGGCATATTTATGGGGACCAAAGAAATATTTTGGTTTTGCTCCCATGAATATATATTGATCATAAAGATTTTCAGATGAATTCTGTTTTTCGTGTGTTTCTTTAGTGGGATCGTGTATTTCAAGTTCACTCGGCAAAAGAACTGATGGAGTGACAGAAATATTGTGAAAATGTGAAATTCGAAATGATTTAGTTTTTTCTTTGAATATTTCGTAAGTCATTGATTGAGAATTAATAACTCGACGAGTAATATCTATAAATGAGTCTACCATCTCTTCTTTTCTAATATGATCATCAATTTTGTAAAACAAGAAATTTTGAAGCTTGCGATGGACAACAATATTCCTGGCAAAGAAAGTAAACAAAGACGCCTTTGTTTGTATCATATTTTCTTCTGTTATCTGATAAATATATTGATTGCAGAAATCATTGAAAAACTCAACATTTCTCCTATAAACATCGTCAAGTTCGTTTAAAAGTTCTGATGATTTGTTGAAATCCTGAATTGATTCGGTTTGAAGTATTTCAATGCAAAGAGGAATTGCAAATCTTTTAGCGAGACTTTTCACTTTCAAGAAGAATACGTTGATGAAAGGTATTTCAAGAGGAATGTCAATTCTCAATAATCTCACTAAAATATAAAGTGCGAATTTGTATTTCGTAACATCTTTAACGACAAAGGCTTTTGATATTATTTCTAAGAATGCTTCAATATATTCAGGACTCATTTGATTCATTTGCAATAAAAACCAATGCACGTAATTTTGATTTTTTTCGACTTCATTTTGGAAAATTGGCAGGACAGAGCTATATAAGTTACCTTGTTCATATATTTCTGGTCTTTTAATGCTCAGATAAATTAATGCGCGCGAAATTATTTTTGAAAACTCAGAGCTGATGTGTTTGTTATGGAAATGAAACAGTATATTATGAATAGTATAGAATATTACTGTGGAATGACCATATTGGCACAGGATTTTCAAAAATTGTTCCGAATTTTCGTTATTTAACACAATTTTCGATATTAAAAAGGTTATTTTCAATGTCTTTTCATGATTAAATAGCATATTTGGCTGCTTGCTCGTTAATTTGATTTGTTCAATAAATTTTGGAAAGGAATGCTCAATTTTTCGCAGTAATTCTGCTTCTTCATGAGGTAATGAAAACGATGGATATTTGCTTTGATCTGTATTTACATCCGAAATAATGAAATCTAAAAAATATGGAAGAAACTTTGATTGGATGTATATCTCTGGTACATCTAGGACTAACTGTGTAATAGTATCTAGAACAGAATCGAAAAATTCCGAAATCGCATCAGAAAAATAAAATGGAATCAGCATCTCAAGAATTAATGAGATATACAATGGTTTCAAGACCTGCAGCTTAATATGCCTCTGATCGAAAGAAAACTTAATACCAGACACCAATCTAATGACAACTTCCCACATTATCGCATCAAATGCGTAATTTCTAAATCCTCGAGCTAAAACACTCAGCATCTTTAGTGGCTGCTCGTCGTCATATAAATGTTCAATGAGTTGATATGAAAACATCTTTGAAACTAAAGGATCAGCAAAATACGTGAATTGAAGTAAGATATTTGCAGGAATTAGCTGAAGAGAGCCTTTTGACTCGAAAACAAGCTTAAACAAGTTGTGCTTGTCTTGGATCCTGTTTTCAGTCCTTAAAAAGCTTTCTATAATTTCATCAATCGAATTTTTTGGTGAAAATGATTCTGATATCAAAATTATGTCTATAATGTCACTATACATATCTGGAGTTGAGTAAATTGACAAAATGAAAGAGATTAGTCGTATTATTGACTCTGCGAAAGAATCATTGAAAAAACACGCGATTAACAAGAATTTGATAAGCTGATTTGATTCTATGCACTTAAAATCAATCCTTTCAGTATTGCTTGACAGAAAATCTCGAATTTTTAATATTGATGAAGAAACAAAGTTTGTATCCAACGACCAATAGTCTAAATTAGAAAATAGAGTGACGAAAGCTTCTGTAAAATTATACTTATCCGTGATTTGATCAATAAAAGTTAATAAAATCGGAAAATTTTCATTGAGTTGCTGAGTATTATATTTCACAAAGCTATGTACTACTAAATAGACCAAATTATGTATGTTTGCACATTCTAATGTGAAAAATTTTGAGAATAATATAAGCGATGGTTTTGAATCGTGTTCAAACAGCTCTACAACTAGGTTCAAACTTTGCTGCTTCTCTATTAGTGATAGTTGGTCGTATGTTTTTGCAATATCACATATCATCGTCCGTGGACAATGAAAATATTGCATCTTGATTTCGCAGATTTTGACATGTAACAAAAATTTCATATCGACGATATCGTATATTTGTCAAAATCATATTTTACATGTCAAAATTTTATAGCATCATTCTTATCATTGGCTTTGAATGCTTCTGTAGAATAAGAACAGCTATATATATAGTCCAGAACTTATAAAATCAAATATAATTCAAGATAATAGGTTATTACTAGTATTGAATTTCACAAAACTATGTACTACAATTTTGCGATTTCCTAATGACTTTCTTCTGAAGCCCAAATCTGTTCTGTTGTCATCGTTTTTTGTATTGACATCCAATTTAGTAAGCTTGCAAGTTTGGGACCAATTTTTCTAGATGTGTTTCAATTTTAGCAAAGTATTCTAATGTTTTAAAAACAAAAGAATAAGAACAGTAATATATTGTTTATAATTTACAAAGAACAAAGCTATTTCATAATATCACTAATTTCAAGTTATAAAATATTTTCAAGATATGAGTTATCCACTAGATAATATTCACATGCTAGAGCGACTAGATAGCATGTTTATAAGTATATAACAATTCACAGAAGACGATGTAATGAGAAATAAAACGATTATTTTCAATTCAAATTATCTGCCGCCGTCACGCCCGTAAAATACATTATTTACGACGTTATTAATTTTCTGAGAAATACGATTATTTATGAATTTGAATTGAAAATAATCGTTTTTAACAAAACAAATCTTTGTTATTTATAATATATCCTTTGAATTAGATAGATTTTTCGATGAATAAAATTATGCCAAATAAAATTATTTACGTGTCAAATATCATTTTCATGTCAAATCCTGAAATTGATTTGGCATTGTTAACAATAAGAGGGAGTACAACTCCTCCCTGTCATGCATTTTATGCAGAAGAGGTGAAGATGAAAGGCTCTCTGTTTGAAAAAACAAAAATAATTGTCCTTGCAGATCAATGCATTGCTTTTGTTAAAAACAATGGCAAAAAAGTCGAAAAACAATATTCATGGTTCGATTTCAAGAGCTACAAATACGAAAATGAGCAGTTAACAATGATAATTGGTTCTACGACTTATTCGTTACTTGTTCCTGAGACATCTGAACTTCCATCCAAGATAGAGGATGTCCTTCAAATGATACTGACACCAGCAGAACTCAATATTATCAATAACACACTAAAATCAAAGCCAACTCCAAAAAGCGCGTTTTTTCGAGCAAGCACGAAGAACCCAAAGATCTCGAATGAGATAAGCTACATCATACGATTCGGAAAAGACAAAGTTACGCTTACACAAGAAAATTTAACGGCATTTATTGCAATAATTCCTCTTTTGACATCCGTTACATGCATAACGATAAAATTACCACTTACATCAGAACAAATCAAGGATTTAAACTATTTCTTGTCGTTAGACACAAAAACACAACATCTGCATTTTAATGGACATGTCCCTGCAGAATTCAACGAAATAATGAAGACACTGTCAATCAACATACACTCATCAATATCATCGCTCGCTTTCACGAATTCGAATTTATCAGAAAAAAATTTGCAATCTTTGTTGACTTTAATCAATGCACAGTCAATTAAGTCAATAGGCTTTCATGGAGAATTCGCACAACAATACGTTTCTTTCTTTGATAACTTTTTGCCTTCATTATCGAAACAACCGCGTTTTATCAACCTTTCACACACTACTGGCGTCAATCTCAGGCCAGTTTACAGTGATAGACTCGTAGTTTTGAGTCTAGAAAGCACAGGAATTGAAATTAGCACGATTTTTGAATCAATTTCATTAAATCACAAACAGTTGACGAGTTTGAGGATGATAAACGTAAGTTACAACACATGCAACAATAGAGTAGATCATAACATGACTTTGCCAAGCGGAATTCGTTCAGTATTTGCTGATTTTATTCAATGGAAAGGATTCCACATGAGATCATTCTTCGAATTACTCTTCAATAACTTCACCACACAAATAAAGCTCTCGTTCAAGCATCAATCAGCTCCAAAAGGAGATTGGCAACAAATCACAGATTTATTCAGCGTAACATCATTCACAAACTTCGCAGGACTCAACTGGTCAGGGAACCCAGTCAATCTTTCCTTCATTTCCTTTTTGTCGAGAAACAGAGGATTGACATATTTAGATGTTTCTGATTGTTTCTCTGATTCTCGTCCAAACAAAATCAAACTTCTCGGAAACTTCCTTGAAGCAGCAAATTCACTCAAAGTCCTCATAATGAGAGGAAATCAGGCAGCAAAAATCGGAAAAATGTTCGGTTTTGTTCTGCAGGCAGCAATTCGCAATCAGATACCTATAATAGATCTCGCATTCAACTACGGAGGCGATGAAGCCTACAAGCAGCTTGAATTGACAACTAAAAACGTAGAATTTCCTGTGAAAATCAATTTCGATGGCGCGCATCCAACAAAGCCGCAAGTAATCCTCGACTACATCAACTGCATCTACAAGGACAGCAACTCCAAAGTGAGGATGTCTTTTCCTAAGTCAGATCTCGAATTATTCTGCGGAAAAAGTTTGCCGAAAGTCGAATACAAAAACGTCATGAAAATGTTTGCAATAATGAACTCTACAACGCCATATGATCACAACCCATTCCACGTCCCTTACACTATATTCCACATGAAGCTAAAAGAGGAATTTCCTGAGTTCATTTCGAACGAAAACATCGGACAACTTCTGAGAACGAATCCGACATCAATCAGACCTTCTGCTGTTATAGAGAGGCAACCGATCAACACGAGCAGGAAAACACCGCATTTCTCTGTCGACACGATGCTGTTCACTATGTCTCCTAAGCCAAACGACGCAAAAAGAGGAAGATCAACGTCACCTACTGATGACAAAGTTGAGCAAAGATATTCACAGAGATCGAATTCGTTTAAACCAAGCGAAAGAATTGTCTTGGATTTGAATAATGAGCCAGAACAAGAGGAAATTGAAGAACAGGTTCCTCTGTTCAGATCTCGTTCAAGATCTTTCTTCCCAGACGATAAACCAAAACCGTTTGTCATCAACATCGAAGAAACAAAACCTAAGCATCACAGAAATCATTCAGACGTCAGATCTAAAACACCACCGAGATCTCCAAGAAGCGAGTCAAGATCAACAACACCATCAAGATCTCCAAGACATGAATCAAGATCTTTAACACCACCAAAATCTCCTAGGAATGAACCTAAAAATAATTCATTCGTCAAAAATAATAAAAGCGACATTAGATCAAAGACTCCTCCCAAGGATGAAATTAAGAATAACAAAAGCGACATTAGATCAAAGACTCCTCCCAAGGATGAAATTAAGAATAATAAAAGCGATATTAGATCAAAGACTCCTCCCAAGGATGAAATTAAGAATAACAAAAGCGACATTAGATCAAAGACTCCTCCCAAAGAAGAGATTAAAAATAACAAAAGCGACATGAGAATGAAAACTCCACCAAAAGAAGTCACAAGGCATAGATCGAAGAGGCGTCATACATTTGATGTTGAAGATTTCGAAGAAAAGTCTGATATTCAGAATAAGGATGAATTAAATATGACATTGAGTGATGGAGAAAGATTGAAAGAATCCATGAGGAAAGAAACAGACGAATTATTCAAAGAAATCAAAGCAACACAACTGAGAAAGAAGAAGAAGAAAGTCGCACCAAAAGTAATGACAATGGATCCAGCAGAGCCAGTCAAAAGAAGGTCGCAGTCAGAGAAAAAGAAGAGAAGGAATGTCATTGAAGAAAAAAGCGATGTATCTGTAAAAGTTGATGTTGCCGTTGAAGCGAAACCAAAGAAAAAGAGGAGATCGCCAGCAAAGACTATGATACCTGATGAACCACAAACACCTGAAATTCCGGTCAAAAAGAAAATCAAAAAGCGGAAAATCCCGCAGACTCTTCAAGGCGAAGATATTGATATTAATTTCGACTTCGAAAACGAGCAGTCGCCGCCAAAAGCCGCCAAAGAGAGACGCTCGCAGTCTGTTAAGCGCCGCAGAGTTCACAAGACCATTTTTGTCGGCAAGAATGAAGACGAGTTGATGGAAGAAGCATGTGATTCGCTTTTAGATGAATATGTTCCTAAATTCTTAATGAAAGCTGATCAAAATGAAAACAATAAACACATATCGAAAGTCAGGTCCAAGCTGCGTGATATTAAGCCAATTTCGTTGGTTTCTAGTGGAGATATAGTTTATGACGACAAGAAGAAGAAAAAGAAGAAGAAAATCGATTCGAAGTGGAAATTCCCTGCAATACAGATATATCCACCCAATCCATCAATATGGGATGACTTAGATTCTGAGTTTTCTCTCAAGAAAATGGTTGAAGAATTGAAAGATTCGCCAAAAAAAGGAAGTCAAAGGAGATATTAATTAAATAATTTTATTTTGTTTGTTAAATGCTTATATTTTGCAACCAGTACTATTCATTGACAAAGATTTTCGTGAAATTTCATATCTATGTCAATCAGAATCGTTTCAATATCATTTCTAATTTTTTAATATATGGTTTCATAGATAAATAGTCAATAAATGAAAAATCTGTCAATTTAGCTCAATTTTTCTCATAAAAATATATGGGAAAATGACAATTTAATTTCGAAAATTAATTTTTTATCGATAACATATCAATTAGGTAGAATAATTTAATTATAAAATGCAATATAAATATATTTATAAATCATTTTAGTTGATTGTTTATTAAATGGATATTGATTATAAAGAAAGTTCGAATTCACAAAACAAGTCAGATAGTATTGAAAACAATGAAGAAAATGATATAATACCAGCTGAAACAGCTTCGTATTTAGAGAATTCATTGAATTCGATTCAAAATTTCATCCAATATCAACAATATCAAAAAATCAATACTCTCATTGAATCGCTTATACAAATATATAATATATACAATCAACAACTCATCGAAATACTCGAAGAATTTGGATTTTTGAATCAAATTTCTGTATATTTATTAGAAATCCCAGATAATACACTTGAAAATATACTACAATTCTACTCATCCATCGTGTATAACAACAAAGACAACATAAAACGCGTTTTTTCACAAAATTTTTACCAAAATCTTGGTATTATTATTAAAACATCGGAAAATACACAAATATTAGACTTATCTACATCATTGTTATCTTCTGCAATCCAAAACTCAATCGAAATCATTGATACACATTTTGTTGACTATATGTTCTTATTATTCGACCGAATTGATTATTCTAGATACAACAAAGAGACATATGATAAATCAATAATGAAAAACAGGATAAATTTCGAATCTATGGAAATAATTAATGATTTTACACTTGAAAAACCAATAGAAATGGCAGAAACAAATGAAGAAGCAGAAGAAGATGAATATATCCCATATATTAATAATCAATTTATAACTTTAGACAAATTAGCAATTGAACAAAGTAATATAACTAATTTATTGATCAATATGTTCAATTGCTTCATTAGTTTAACAACGTATCCATATTTAAAGAAGACTCAATATTGGAGCTCAATTTGTTCAATTTGTGTTAAATTTCATGATTATTTTGTATATGATGTTAGATTAGTAGTATATAAGACTTTATTAAGTGTGTCACTAAAATCTCCTGAACAAGTTTACGAAATATTAATTACAAAATCGAAATTCGTGAAATATATAATAAAATATTCATGCATTGGAACTAATATGGATATTTTAAACGATATCATCATAGTTTTATTGCAAATAACTAAAGTTAGCAATAATTCATTTAAAAAAAAGCTAATTAAACGAAATATCATCGATTGTATACAATCATCATTAGCAAAAGAGATAAATATTGATGCTTGCGTTGAGTTATCAAGCAAGTTAATTGGTGTTTCAGATGAAATTACGAAATTATTTTTTGACAGAGAAATTATTCAACACATTATTAGTATTGCAAGCTCATTCATCAGTTTCAAGTCAAAATGTCTGTTTACTGAACTTTTTGCTCGAATTCACAAAAACACACCTTATGAAATCCTGCAGCAACATTTTTCGAATCGAAACATGCTCGAAGACATGGCAAACACAGTCAATGCTCTGCCTGTTGCTGTAGCTCGGAGAGTATTGTATAACTTTTGTAAGCTATTGACAGGTCTTCATGATATTCCATCAAATCCTTTTGCAGTTGTTGCAGCAAACGTTTTTGTTGAATTCGATGAATCAGATTTTGGAAATTTAATGGATGACGAAAAATTTGTACTTCAATTCGACAGATTTTATGGAATTCTTCATCCAAATTAGATTTTATCAATGAAATTTTTCATTTCAAATTTTATTATGGTGTAAAATGGGAAATTAGATTAGATTAGCTCCTAAATCATGAAATTTGGAATTAGAGCAAATATCTGCGTATAAGTCATGCAAATTTTTATTGAATTCAAAAATATATTTAATTCAATGAAAAATGATTGTTATAACTATGATATTGTCAGTAATGCATTACTTTATCTCAATCATTGATGCTCATCATTTGACATAAAACCAAAAATTAAATTATTTCTTGGAATCACCTTTTAAACTTAAATATAAGAATAATATGCATTAACTTAATGATAACAATGGCATATTTACAATTTTAGAAAGTTTTGCAAATCTTGAATTTGAATTTATGTAAAAATCTTGCATTTCAATACCTATAGAAAGTTACTATTATTTAGTTATTGCTGACGAGTGGTTGATCATCGATTGGGTCGTCGAAGATTGCACCCATCTTCTTTCCGTGTGTATCTGGAAGGAAGAAGATACCCCAGCCGAATGCTGTGAACATAAGAATGGCGAAGAAGAGGATAGCGCCGCCAAACTTGAGGTAGTTAGACATGATTGGCCAAATGATCATGACAATAGAGGCAAGGCCCCAGTTGAGGGATGTCATGAGGGATGTAGCAACAGCTCTAACATCATCTCTGAACAATTCTGGTGTGATAACCCATGGAATTGGGCCAAGGCCGAGACCGAAGCAAAGGTTGTTAGCAACCATCATGATAGCTGGGATAAGTGGTGACCACTTGAAGTAGTAGTTCAAAGCAGCGATCAAAAGTGTTGCTGCGCATAAGAATGAAGATGTGTGCCAAGCTGGGCGGTGTCCCATGCAAGCAACGAGCGGAGCAGAGACGCCTGTAGCAATGAGACCTGAAAGACCGACGAAGAAAGCGGACCAGGCAGGATCTAATGATGAGCCAGCGTCTTTGAAGATCTGGTTGAGGTTGGAAAGGAAGCCATTGCATCCTGAGAACTGCTGGTAGAACATGAGAATGGAAGCAACAAGGAGTGGCTTGAAATTCCTCTTTGAGCACAATGGTGTCTTGTGTTCAGCAGGTAATTCTGGTGCATTAGACTGTGGGGACTCTGGGATGAAGTAGATGCACAACATGCAGAGTGCTGGGGCAGCGGCAAGGCACCAGGACAAATAACGCCACTGGATCCAGATGCCGAGGAAATAGCAGAGGCAGGCACCGATGACGACACCGAACTGGTGGAAAATACCGTAGGATCCACGAAGCTCAGTTGGTGAGATTTCTGTGATATAAAGTGGGCAAACTGTGGACAATGAGCCAACTGTCAAACCGAGAAGACCTCTGCCGAGGAAAGCGATAATCCATAACTTTTCGTTAGCAAGTGGGATGAGGAACCAGCCAATAACAGCCAAAATAACTGTCAAGCAAGTTGTCATCTTTCTTCCGAGTTTGTTGATTGGATAATGGATGAATGTTGGTGTGATGATACCCATGATAGCTGGTAATGTGTTGAAAATCGTTCCCGCTGTATCTCCAAGATTCAAATCACGTTTCATTGGAGCAGCAGCTGGACTCCAGAAAGCCATTGTCTCTCCGAAGTTCATGGAGCCAAACATGATGACTATAACATATAAAAGTTCTTTAGTAAAGAACTGAACCATTTTTTTAAAAAATGAATTTTCAAAACAAAGCCGATAGAATCATATTTGCTTATCTTGTTGAATTATTCATAATTTTATTAACTTGTAAAAAAATTTTAGGACCGTCACTTTTTGAAATGGCATTGTTAATGATTTTTATGTAATATATATGCTTATGATGTATAAATTTTAGATATCATGTTTTGGACTCCAAATTCCGTTTTTTATTGGCAAAGATTTTTTGATTGCTTCAAAATCAAACTTGGAAAATAGAATTTGGATATACTCATGATATAAAGTTTATTTCCACTGTTTCTGGCTGAAAGTAAGAAATTTTTTAGTTTAAAAAATATCAAAAAGTAAAATTGGAACTCTTCAAAGCATCCACTGATAAGCACCTAATGCATATTGTCATGATGAACTCTGTCTGACATCATGGTCGCTAAATTAATTTTTTGTTTTAAGTTCTTACTGCAATTGAATAAATACACTTTGAATACATATCCTCCATATGGCATTGTACCGATATGTTGAGTTTGGATCAAATTGATAGGTTTTTTATTTGTTATTAGAACCATCTGCAGCAGGATAAAGAAACTTTACATATGAATCATCCATATATCGTATCAATTTGAGAGTTTGAGTTATATTGCTAAGTTATTTCATTCTTTTTTTTATTTATTGGTTTTAATCTACTTACAATGCACTTTCTGACGAAACTTGAGCTTTACAACTAGTAAAATATAATCACTATATGTCAATACAATGATTAGTATTTGTAAGATAATATTCATTCGAAGATATGATGAATGAACACAATACTAATTGTGTTATTATGCTATGATATAAAAGAATCTAATAACGAATTTCATTTTCAAACATTTCTGCAAATTAAAATATTCTCTTGTAATTATTTGATTTACCGTAGTAAAATAAAAAACACATCATTGTGGTGGATCAATATAAGCTTGTTGCTGATAAGTGTTTTCTGCGTAATTTTGATTGATTTGTGGTGGCATTGGAGCATCGTACTGCCTTTCAGTCACAGCATTCTCAAACGCACTCCTCTTCATATCTATATAGCTTTGATCAAATTGGAATGCTGATGGTGGATTATTGGTGTAAATATTAATCACATCATTTCCTCCTGGAGCTGCTTTGAAACATTGATATCGGAGATCGTTTTCAAGAGACAATTTCCTTTTCACATGAACTTTATGAACCTTGAAATTTTTGAAATAGATGTTTTCCAGGATTATCGAAAGTCCAAAGAATGTTAAGAATGAGTATAGTCTCTGTCCACACTTGGAATGCATGAACCTGTAATAACTGTCTTTTTGTCCACATACTGTATTCATTTGGAATTCATAAATGCAAGAAATAACATGAATATCTTCGGGCTTTTGCGACATATAATTTGGGTTTGATGATTTTTGTTCTTCTATCATTGAAACTAAATTTTCTGGAATCTCAAAATCGTTCTTGATCTTAAGAAAATATCTTCCTTTCTCCTTGAACTCATCTGTAGATATAATGTCCCATGAGCCGTATATCACATAGTCAATTAATTTGTATTGAATAGATGTATTTTGGTCTTGATAAAATGCTTCAGTAATTATTACAGGTGGGTTATTTTCGATATATTGTTTCAATTTTTCGTAGTTTGTATGCACGCACATGCCTTTAACATTATATATTTGATTGGATATATCATACATGCGTGACTTGATTTTGCCATACTTCGTAAAATGAGTAACACCATCTTTCTTCCTTGTTACAAAGGAAGCGTAAAGTTTTTGTAGAGGCAATACAAAAACAGCCAATGAAACAAATAACAAAATAACTCCAGGGATGATATTGCCTTCCACAAAACATAAAATACCAAAAAATGGCATGGTCCATAAAAGATTATAAATAAATGAAATAATTAACAAACCATAAGGAGTGTAATATTTGCTGCGGCATCGACACCTGATGTAAAATATCAGGTTCAGAATAATAAATACTCCCGAAATCGATCCTAAACCAATGGCAGCTTCAATAATCATTTTGTGAAAATTTGCAACGGTGTTTTATATGAAAATTACATATCTTTGATCAATATAATTGAACAATTAAGTTTGGTCTAAAAAGTTGAATGTTTCATCACCTTTCAGAATAATCATCGATTATAACAAATTAATCAATAAGATTATAAATATTTCGGAGTAAATTTTTATTATTCATTACTATAGAATGTATTTCCAATGACTAGAATATCTCAACAGTTATATTAATCACTTGAATAATAACGTGACAATAAAGAAAGTAACGACAACATCTTCATTAAAGCATGGTATGAGAACAAACATGACTTTGTTCTTCTTTTTGCTCGAATCCAACATCTATATACTTTTGTAATTAAAATATTATAAAAGTTAATTGATTTGCTTAGCTATGTTGTTTATTTCTTTTCAAAATCTCAAATAGAAAAGGTGTGCAACTAAATCTCAAAAGTAACAATCCCCATTTATTAACAATTTTAAATCACGATTTTTCAAAAATACAATTAAGGTTAATAAAGGTGCCAGAACTGTTTCCTTCCAAAAGTGACAGCCCGGGAATTTTTGTTATGCGGAGGTCAAACCCTTCTCGTAACAATTCTCAGAGAATCAAAGATTCTCAGACATATTATGAGGGCGACATAGACAAGTTCCAGAATGGCTCAATCATGTCGATTAAACTCAAAGATTTCATGACTTTCGAAAAAATTACGATTCAGCCAGGTGCAGGTTTAAACCTAATTATAGGTCCAAACGGATCAGGCAAGTCAACTATTGTCTGCGCCATCGGTCTTGGACTCGCATCGTCTACATCAATTTTAGCAAGGACATCAAAATTGTCAGGATTCATTCGCCACGGATGTCCTATGGCTTCAATCAAGATACTTTTGAAATCTGATATTCCTATTTGGATAAATCGCCGCATTAAATCAGATAATTCTTCGAAATGGAGAATAAAAAATATTAACGGACGCTGGAAAGATTCTTCAGCTGCTGAGGTTGCACAGCGTGTATCAGCATTACATATCCAACTCGACAATCTCTGTATGTTCCTTCCACAAGAAAGAGTTAAAGAATTCGCAACTTTAAAGCCACCTCAGCTTCTTACTGCTACAGAACAAGCTATCAATCCTGAAGTTTATGACACTCATCAAGCTCTTTTGAAAGATTTCCAAAAGCATTTTGATTTAACTCAAAAAATTTCGGATTTAACACAAAATCTTAATCGTTATCAGACACTTATGGATCAAATGCGTGTTGATGTTGAAAGACTTAACGCAGCTAACGAATGCAAGAAACAAATTGAAAAATACGAAAAAGCAATTCCTTGGGCTGAACATCGCGCAGCTAAAATAGAATATGCAACGTGTAGAACTGAGTTGCAGGATGCTTTAAGGCACTATGACCAAGCTGCTGCAAATATTCGTCCATTATCAGAAAGAAAGGAAGCAAAAGCTCAAGAATGCAGGAGAAACAATGATGAGTTGGGTCGAGAATCAAACCAATGCCAAGGCCTCAAAAATGAAATTTTGCAAATTTCAAATTCAAGATTCGAATTTGATAGAAACGCGAGCCAGCAAAAACAACAACTCGAAAATCTCAAAAAAAATCTGGCTTCGAAATCAGATGATGTCGATAAAATGAATCATGCAATTGAAATTGCTGAAGACAAAGTCAAAGGCGTTGATTCAGACTTCCAGAGGCTTCGTGAAGAGAAAGCAAGTCTTATTCACCGCTTAAATAATGTCAAACGCCAAAGTTCAGAAGCATCAGGTTTAATTGACCCAATTAAACGCGAAAGGGCTAGAAAACAGAACGAACTTAAAGATATTGATGTTGAATTAAAGCGCTTTGATAACCAAAAGAAGAGATTATTAGATCACATCGGAACAAGCCTTCGTCGCAGCGATGTAGTTGAACTTTATAACTACATAGAAAGCAGAAGAAATACTTTCAACGCTAATGTTTACGGTCCAATATGTGCTGAATTAAATTTCGCTGAAATTAAACATGCGAACGTTCTACACATGATTGTTGAAAACCACTTCTTGTTTGCTTTCTTAACTGAAGACGAACACGACCGTGATTCACTTGAAGAATTTTGTCGACGCAATAAATTGTCAAGAATCACTCTTCTTCGTGCATCGGATAACTTCAAGCTGAGCCAGCAACAGAAAATGAGTCAGCAGCTTCCACCGCCAAACTTAACAAAATATGGATTTGCGAAATATGTTATAGACACATTCGAAGCTCCAGTCACAGTGAAAAACATGCTTAACCAGATGGCTCAGCTCGACAGGGTTCCAATTGGTGGAGGCCCACAAGCACGAAGCAGTGTCCACAAACTGTCAGAAGACACATTTCTTCAGTACAACATCACTAGATATATTGTTGATAATGTCGTTTACTACGTCAAACGCTCCAAATATTCCTCAAACATTTCCACTCTTTCCATCCCTGTCAGGCAGTCCAACATTTGGCGTGAAGCATCAGCTGGTGCAGAAACGATCAGAATTCTCCGCGAAAGGAAGGATAACATCGAGACAGAAATCAGCCGCCTCAATCAGGAAGAAAGAGACAAGCGTGCTGAAGCATCGAGATTCACATCTGAGATCGAATCTCTTAGCCAGGAGATCCAAGACATCGCGAAGAAGATCAAAGATGTCGAAGGATTAAATGAAAAGATCAGACAGCTGAAAATTAAGAGGGATCAATTAGTTAGAGAAAAAGAAGACCTTCCGAGGAAGATTGCTCAGATCGAGGCTAAACTCAGCAACAGCCTCAAGAATCACTCCGACAGCGTTGCCAAGCAGTACCAGAAACTTAAGCAGTTCAATGTCCACATGATCAAGTACGATTTGCTTTTGACACAGCGCGACAATCTTCAAGCTGAGCTGGAAGATATAAACATGGAACTGCAGCGCGAGAGACAGAAGTACTCTGAACTTGAGCGTCAAATCAAGATTCTCAAAGATAAGAGAGATGCACTGAAGCAGAAAGAGAAGGAGCTGAAGGATATAGCGAAAGAGAAATGCCCCAAGACTCCTGAGAACATAGCCATGCTCTCCCAGCTCCCTAGCGACATTGAAATGCTCAGAGATGAGCTTGCAAGGCATCAATCACGTCTCAATGCAATCCAGTTCATCGACCCGACACTGCAACAGAGATTCGCTGACACTGAGAGGAAGCTCAACGAAACACAAGAGCAGCTGAACAACATCTCGAGAGAGGCTAATGATTTGTTCGCTGACTGCAATGCCAGATTCGCTGAGTGGAAGCAGAAGATGAGCTTGGATGTCAAGAAGATGTCTGACAGCTTTTCGAAGTTGATGGCCACTTGCAACTACAGAGGTGAAGTTAAACTCGGCTGCGATGACCCGGCAAAAATAGAGACATACAAGCTCAACCTCTTAGTCGCTTTCAACAGAGATGGCGCCATGAACATTTTGTCGTCAACGAGGCAGAGTGGTGGTGAAAAGAGTGTCACAACTCTTATGTTTTTGCTTGCTCTCCAAGACTGCACGAAATTCCCATTTAGAGTCGTCGATGAAATCAACCAAGGTATGGACGAGACAAACGACAGGAATGCTTTCAACCAGATCATGAAATACACAATGAGCCACAATCAGGAGTCGCAGTACTTCCTCGTCACACCGAAGTTGTTGCCGAATTTAGAGGAACTTGCAGGAATCACGGTCATGGTTGTAATGAATGGACCTTACATCGATGAGCACCTCACTAATCCTATCACATTCATTAATGGAGATGATGATCAACAATCTCAACAGCTATCCCAGGAATAGAATTTATATTTTTGTTATTTATCGTAAAATATAGATATTTTGATATTATTACAAACTTCTCTTTCATCCAAAAGCACTATTATTTAAATTTTAACACTTGATTTCAATCAAATTAATTTGAAGTGACTATGTATATAAATATATGATTGACCAAGATTAATGAACTGCTCAATAATTTTGGGAATGACTTAAAATCATGCATTTTTGGAAAGCATGTGGTAAAAGCTACTTAAATAGCTGATGATTGATATGTTGTATTCTTTAGCCAGTGAGATCGTTGTTCAGAATTTGATTGAATAAAGGTATGGAAACTTCGAAGGGGAGACTTGGACATTGTTGCACTATCGTTCAGGAGTTGACATGTAAAGTGTCATATATTTGTATCTTTCTCCTAGGTTCTGGTCCTAGCCCTGTGGGATAAAGGTTCGAATTTTTTCCTTTTTCGACGTGTTTTTTTAGAGCGAAAATAGTGATCGGACGAGCGTAAGCCCGAGGCGCTCAATAGATGGGGTTACGCCGCAGAAATTAGCTTGAAAAAGGTGAATTTTTGATTTTAAAACCAAGCAACTGATGACGATCAAAATGCAAGCGAAGTGTAGCGCAGCATTTTGATCGTCATCGTTCGCGGAGCCTACGCATAAGGAAATTTGATAAAAAAAAATTACATGACAGATTTAACACGTAAACTTAAGTTTAACACGTAAACTTAAAAACTTAAAAAAGATAGTGCAACTTTGTCCGACACTCCTTCGAAGGGCTGTAAGAAATTGCCCTAAACTTTGCAGGTATTATATAGACACCTTAAAGATGATATATATATAATATCTAAGGATTTAAACAATTACGGGTCGAGTTTAAATTTCTCTTAAAAAGAATAATAAAATCATTGCTGATGCTATAAATATTTGATCTATATTGCAATATTATATTAAAATATTCAAGAGAAATAGATATAATCAATGTATTTCAAAAATAAAATAATATTTTCAAGTTTTTGTTGATGATTTTAAAATTATCTTGGCATAAAATGCCATAGTGACCTCGACTTAGTCTTAATACATGTGGTGGAATTTAAGAAATCAAATGTTCAAATAAAGTTGTCAGAAATAACGAACGATTATTTCTCCCTGAACATCGAAAAGATGTAAAAATTATTTATAATAAATGGTTGATAATTATCTGGACAACAACTACACCCGTAAATTAAATTTGATTGATTGTGTCAGTTATTTGACGCAATTACATTGTTGTATTAAATAAGCTGAATGATAATTTTAAATAATTTTTGATTATCTCATTTTTCACTCATATTTTTCCATAATCAAAAATTAGAATCCGCATATCTAAAGAGATAAAATTAACCAGGTATAAAAATTTGATCACTTTACAATAAATAGTTTTGTAACAAATTTCAAAAAGCTGAAATAATATTAAAACTATTGTCATGAAGACTAGTTATTCAAAATGGGTTAATATGGATGATTTTTTGACGCCGATAAGAATTTCATCGACTTTCCTACAAATTGAATTGATTATCGTTTATACAAATTTATATTTGCATTATTATGTTTATTTTTTAATTGTCTTAAATTTTTGAAAATTTTTGTATAAGAAATTAGTCTAAAACATGTTATATTATATTATTATGATTAAATTTTTGTGGATTTAAATTCGATACAATTCTCAAAATTTTCAATAGATTCAAAATTTTAAACAAAAAAATCGCTAAATATAAACATAATGCCAAGATTTAATTAATTTTTTATTCTCGATAAACATTTTTGTTAAATAATATAAATGCACTTGAAGACACTTGAAGAGCAGAGTAGCGGATATAGTGGAGGCTCTTACAAGTCGTCCTCAAGCGAAAATGTTATGATCAGACGTAAAGTATCGCCTAAAGTTAAATTCACTTTATCAGAAGACAATCAGCTAAGAAAATTAGTCGCAAAATATGGAGAGAATAAATGGGAAGAGATAGCGGCACAAATACCGGGGCGTAACACACGTCAATGCCATGATAGATGGGTTTATTATCTGAATCCAAACGTAAAGAAAGATCCATGGACAGAAGAGGAAGAAAATCTCTTATATAAGTGTTACCATGAAATTGGCCCACACTGGGTGAAAATATCAAGATTTTTCGAAGGTCGTACGGATACTCAAATTAAAAATAAATGGAACGTTTTGAAGCGCAGAATGGAATATGATCGAAAATTTACAGAAAAACCAACATCACCAGAGAAACATTCGCATGAAATAGAAAAACAAAAAATTAAAGATCAAGCGATACAGCAACAACCTTCTGTTTTACATACACAGTCTCCTAGTAATTACAAACCAGCTCCAGTATTGCCTTCTCTAGTTAATGATCCTATTATATTAAATTCAATATCGCAAAATATACTACCACCACCGTCATTTAATCCATTATCTATAGCAAATCTAATGGCTCCAATGCCTCCAAAATTTATACGAAAAATTATTGTATCAAATGAATCCGATAAAGGATTTCCGTTTTTGTTACCATTAAATCCAAAACCTGCGGATGCAAACTAACTTGTTTATAAATATTTAGAGTAATATTAGTTCATTAATTTATTTTTCTAAAATTATTTACACAATTAATCAAAATATAAGAAAATTAATGTCTAATAGCGACAAAAATGACTAATATATGACACAAAGATTTGGATTTCTATTATTCATGAAAAAATAACAATTTTGACATTTGTCAAAAAAAGTCAAAATGTCATTTTTTTAGAAATTCCACCATAAAAAAGTATCGAAGAATTAATTTTCATAATGAGATAAAAATAACACTTTAAACAAACAAAATAAACAAGTAATATAAAATAATCAATTTTCGAAATCACATTTTTCGTTGATCCAATCTTTGCGGCCTTCGAATCCTTTAGTGTCGATGTCGCTCAAGCCGAAGTATGAAATGAATGCACTTCGAGCTTTAGACATTCTTGCGTATGAAAGGAAATGCTCTTCACTTTGAAGGTATTCTATTGCTCGATGGTAAACTTTGACGAGGCGCTGAACATCTTTAAGTATACGTATAGCCATCTGCTTTGCAATTTCAGCACCACCTTTCTCGCTCAAAATCTTGAGCACGTAGAAAAGTGAATACCTAGGTCCATGAACAGAGTCCAAAACATAAGCTATGCATCTCATATCTCTCTCGATATCTAGCTTGTAGTCACCAATTAGACTTGATACATTACGTGTAGGGAAGAATCTCTCGAATCCTTCTGCAAGAACAGACAAAATAAATGAAAGTCTGTCTGTTTCTAAATCAGCATGATGCATCAGAGATATATTGACTTCTTTGACGTCAACAATAGGAGAATACGAAACATATCTTGGTAAAAAATGCTTAGTCGTGTACTGTGTTAATGTAATGTCTTTGCTGTCGTATGATTCAACTGACTTGAGCATTGCTGCTTCTGGAGTGGATCTGAAAATGCGCCATGCATGGCTGTGCTCCGTATGATTTGTCTCTGGGTCATACTGACGGACGATTGTACCATTTGGAAGACTGGCATTTGGATCTATATCAACAACTGTTATAGTGTCACGTACAACAATGAACTTTTGGAGTGCATCAAATGTTGCTGACGCCGACAAAGAAAGATTTTTATAGATAATATCAGTGTCCTTGGAAAGTTCGCTGACTTTAGAATAGTCAGAGCAACTCAAAGCAGCCCTTATCTGCATCGAGCGAACGCAGCGGAGTGTATAGTACATTTTAGCTTGAACACCGAGATCATAAGCTTCTTGTAATGCATTTTGCAATAAATTCATATCGAAATCTTGTGAAACGACCTTGAAATCTTCGCTGATCTGATCGAAATCAATTTGAGTTTCTATCATTACACTTGGAATGAACTCAAAGTCGCGCGGGAAAATAGGCAATGATGGAGAAAGTGATGATAACGAAATCGGTTGACAAACAATTAAATTGTGTTGTACAGGAAGAGAAGCGTGAGATGAAAGTCTCTTGTTTTCGTGATCAATGACAGTAGATATCAAAGCACATACGTGTAATTGTGCAACGAATGCTGATGAAAAACATTTGTTGTGAATATTGGTTTGAACGATTTCTTTCAGCCATTTCATCCTCATTGAAGGGTATAGAGAATATTGATTTGCGATTCTCATAATGAACTCGCATCTGCTTGTAACTTCATGAGCTGAATTACGAAGTGAAGTAACAAGCTCGATTATATTCATCGCTGTTTCGAATTTAGATGAAATTTCTTGCATGAAATCTTGATCGTTAAAAGATTCTGATTTTTCTATTATTCGTTCGCACATAATTCTGTACATTGGAATTTTATCAACTGGTAACGCAAACAAAACTGTTGCAAGGTAATCGAAAAAGGCAGCACCACTAATTAAACAATGTTTTTTCGCGTGGAATTCTGCCTTGAAGAAAAGTAAAATTAGTGATGTAGCGAAGCATCTTGCGATGTGTTGCTTCTTAGATAAAAGTGGCAACAACTTGGACAAAAGAAGTTTTTGGTCTGGATATCTACTGATTATTTGAACAACACAGATGAAAATTCTCGGGAAATTTGTCGGTACTTGATAATCAGAAGAAAACAGAGAAGACAAAAGATTAATGATATGATCAACGCAGTTTCCAAAATAGTCTATGTTTGTTGAGATAAACATGAGAATTCTCTTCGTGAGATCATAAACTAGCCCGCAATTTGGCGCTGAAGCGGGTGTCATTAAACTGTTGCACGTTTCGAAAGCTGACATGATGAACTTTAAAATTGCTTTTTGATGCTGCGCATCAACCGAACGGAAATAAACGTGTAACTGTAGTCTCGGAATATATCCCATCAAAAACGTAATGCATGGAAGCAATATTTGCTTTGCTGAATCATCTAAAACTTTCACGTAATTTCGCGCTAAAATATCAAAAACTGGGAACAAGGCATAACCTACTCTGAATCTGTCTCTTATCTCCAATGTTTCTATCGAAATAGTCATGTCTGTAATAAAAGTAGCACATATATGAATCAAATCGATATTATTTGATTGGAATGTTCTGTCAAAAACTGCCATAAGTAACGATAAGGTTGGCTGGAATGGAGAAATCCAGTTTTTGCCAATCGGTTTGACAGGAATTTTCTGGCTCAAGAAGAAAACGAAATCATTCCAACGGCTGAATGGCTCCATGAACTCAAAAATAGCTTCCAAAGAGTACCTTTGCTCATTCAGTGCCAAAAGACTGGATATGTATCTGTTGATTATTGGTATCATTGTTTTCGCGTCAATCAAAGATGAAAAAATGCTGACTATCTGGCCGAAATAGCCGCAGAAATTGCCTAGTTCTGATTGCTGGCCTATCTTTATTATCCAGCACGTGAAGTCTATGAGTCTGTTTAAAAGAGTAATCAGGCTTTGTGGCACCCATGTTTCTGTCTTTTTGAGGAAAGAAATAAGCAATATAACAGAAATAATGTCGATGTTCCTCAAAATGTTTTTCATCGTCACCAAGTCGCCTTTGATGACTTCCTGGAGGAGCTGGTCAAGTGAATTAGTGAATGACGACAAAAAGTTGTGCTTCATGATGCTCGGATCGAAGTAATGATAGATCCAAGAGCGAAGCAGAGTGTTCCATTCTTTATCATTGTCAAACATAGTGAAAAGATTGACAACCAACTGAATTGTTTGCGGTGATATAATTGATAGGAGTTTGGCTACAACAGGGAGAAGCTGGCTCTTGAGAATCGGCATCGGAAGATTGGCAATTGTTTCCCATTTCACTTGCATTGGAACTAAACACTCAGAAAGCTCTTTAAATTGTGGCTGAAGGATGAATGATGCTGGGATATCAATGTAAAATGAAACTGTCGATTGTGATTGAGCTTTAACTAATTTAATTAGATAATCAATTGGTATGTTTTTCACATGATTTGTTGGATATGTCTTGTAGCCTGTTGAAATAACCTTGTCTTTCATCAATTCGACAATTGCAGATTTATAAACAATAATTTTTTGCTGTTTATATATGAGGAACTGGATAATAAAGTGGCTTTCTGGTTCTAATTCTGCCTGTGGGAAGTATCTAACAACATCTGGGAACACAACATGCTTATCTGGCAGAACTGTAAAAGATTCATAACATTTTACAAGATTTCCGCCTTCTTTAGGTACAAAGCCTATCAAACCGTCTGGATTGTTCATGTTTGTTTGAACTTCGCTCATAAAAACGCGAAACCCGACAACACAGCCTTCTGTTGCTTTGCTAAACGTAAACGAGATGTTAGATAGTGTAATAACTGGTCTTGTATCGAATACCTTTGATTGACAGTTTAAAGCAAGAAATGGATAATCAAATCTGAATTTAGACGAAAACTGACAAACAGGGACGTCTTTGATATCTAATTTCTTAATAATTACTCTTCCTACCAATAGTATTGATACATCATCAACAGTTGGCGCAATTCCAACTTTCGACATCGCATCTGAAGGATCGACAGCAGAAAACGTAGTAACAAATCCTGTATCTTCTGTTGGAGGAAAGATTGGAATAAATGATGTCGCAAATGGAACATTTGACGGGAGTTTGTTATTTGAGCCATTTTTAGGAACAAAGCCTAATTTGTAAGATTCTAGCTTCTCAACATCATTGTTAAATAAGATACAAGCCAAAACAATGTTTGGATTATCATTTGGAATTCGAAAATAGATTGTATCAGATTTGGCAACAATGAATTGAATATTCATGTCATTGTATATAAAATAAACTGATTCTGATATCGGAAGTCGTTGATTTGTATCAAAAAGAAAAATTATGCCAGAATAATCTGTTAATGTTTTCATACTGCCATGTATAGTGAATGACTTAATTTGGACTGACAGATATTGATAGAATAAAGGATCATATGTCGGCGGTATTTTAATTTTGATTTGTTTGCTCGGTCTGTATGAAGAAATTGATGATACAGGCTCTATATTGTAAGATATATCAGTTAAAAAAGGCTCTCGTGCTTTAGCGATAAATTGATCTAATACTTCGCCATCTAATTTGTTTGGATAAATATTTTTATCGTCGTTATTAAGATTGTACTCGTTGTTGTGTAATTCTGTGTTTGGATCTGGTAATTCTGGAAAATCGACGAATTCATAAGAAAATTTTGGTTTTTCCATGAATCTTTTTACCCAATCGGTTTGAACAAGACTTGTATCGAATGACATCTCTTCGTGAGCCGAAAACTTCGGATCAACTTCCTCCAAAAGAGGAGATGAGATGATATTCATATTTTTATAACAAAAGTGAAAGCAATGACAGAAAAAGGAATGAACTAAACGAACACATACTGTTTCTGCTAATTTTTTGATTCAAAATTTTTTTATTCAATTTTAAAAAATATCTCGAAATCTAATGTCCCTAGATGTATTTTCATGACTTGCTAGTCCTTCTTATAAATATTCTGCATTCAATAAGGCTCTATATTACAAAATTAATTTCAAAAATTTTAAATACAATAAATGAATCCACATAAAACAAATCATCCACTAAAGTCATGAATATGGCTATAAATATATGTAATGTTACATATATGATTACCAATATAGATAAAATATTGTGCCAAATGAAGTTTAATTTGATTACATTCATGTATATATGCCATATATCATTATTTTACATATAAAACCCAGCAATTTTTATTTTGCCATTTGACATGTAAAATACCCCTTAAAAATGTTGGTAAGCCCTAACTAATTGGAATCAAACAAAGATGTTCAATTTCGGACCATTATGGTGTAACGTTTTATGGTTGCATATTCATGATGTCGCCATTTTTTAAAAGCACCAACACTGCGGATAATCATAGTACTAAGCTTTTTTTAGAGTCTTAGTCCCCATGACTCCAACAACAGCCAATAATTTACAATAATTGATTTTGTCTCGACAATTTCGCGATTTGTTTTGATCATACAACTCAAAATGGCCGTAGTGTTAATTGTAAATACAAAAATTTGAAATACAAAGTTAAAATGATAGTAAATATTGCAATATTTTAGGAATCCGACATGTACTTTTGCAAAACCATTAAGAGAATATTTGTATGATTTACATATCAGATTGTGTCATTTTTGCCAAAATTTTACGAAACATGATGTCTCAATTTTTGGTTTTTAAAGAATTATCACATATAGATATATTTTATCTTCTGTGTTTTGCTATAGTCACTATAGATATAAGTTCCCCGAAAACCAAATAGTGATCGTAAAAAAACAAAATTATTTTAGCAGCTTCACTTATTAGGTAAATTAATGAATTTATGCAGTTATAGGGGAAACACTACAGTTAAAAATATACGCTTTATTTATAGACAAAAAATATTAAAAACATAAAAAATAATTAAATATCATCAGGTGGTTGTGGCTGTAACTGCTGCATCTGCTGCATTTGATATAGGTTCTGATTTAGTTGGCTTCTGGCGGTGACTCTATCCATTATTCTATCAAGCTGTTTCTGTGGCATGCTGAGAACTTCTTTGATTGTTTCTGGTTGAAGGTTCAGTGCCTTTAGCGCATTTGTCTGCTGCTCCTTGATCTGCTGTCTTGCTTTTTCGCGAATTGTTCTCTCTCTTTCGCGCTCCTTTTCTTTGAATGCTGCTTCTCTGTAAGTTTCGACAATGTCAGGAGGAATTTCTAAGTCCGGCCTCTTCCCTTCAATGAAATCTTTGACTATGCGCAATGTGTGCCTTGTGCAACTCTTTGGAGACCTTCCTGGTATCAAATCAGACAGTCTCTTCCACTTAGTCCTTGAGTCCTTGAACTCAATGAGAAGTTTTATTAACAGAGCGTCTTCTTGCGCTGTCCAATAAGGTGTCGATTTAGGTGCTTGTGGTTTTACCGGGTTGACAGCCAATGGTATTGCAATCTGTTGTGGCGGTGGAGGGGCTGCAACTGCCACGACAACTTGCTGCTGTGGGCCAGCCTGAACAACAGCCTGCTGAAGCTGAGCTAGCGGAATTGCAATCTGCTGATTTTGTCCAAACGGAATGACAACCTGTTGCGATGCGACTGGAATAATAACCTGTTGCTGTGGGACTTGTTGAAGTTGTTGTTGTGGAATCAGTTGAGGTGGTGGTTGTGATTGTGGAAGCTGCTGCTGTGGCTGTGGCTGTTGCGGTGTTTGTGGTTGTGGCTGTGACTGTGGCAGCTGCTGCTGTTGCTGTGGTTGTGATTTCGCACTGTATGTTATTTCCAATGACGAAATGTCACGTCGTACTTCTTCTAGTTTTGCATTAAGAATTGCTATCTGTTTGGCAAGTACATACTGTTGGTAGCATTGTAAATTCGTCAATTGCTTTCCATTTTGTTTGAGCAATGCCGAGTATTGCATAAATTGAGTTGTTTCTGTGGGATTCATCTCCGGTATCTGCTGGTTTCCTTTTGGTATCGATTTGAGAAGAAGCTTCTGCTGATTCGTAAGATTTTCTATCTGATATTGAATTTCTGATTCTCTAGTCTTGAGCTTTTGGATAGGCTTAGGAACATGCTTTGTTTGATTATTTTGTTGTTTTTCTGGTTCTAGTTGCAAATTTAATTTCGCAGATCTTTTTGCTGTGGATTCTTCATTCTTTTGGGCCCAAACTGGAACCACAGACTTCTTTGGCTCTTCTGCAGGTTTGCTTTCTGATTCTGGTTTGTTGACATTGCTGAGAAGTTTTGCTCTTAAGTATTCGAAATCTGTTTCTGGTGTTTTTGCAGGTTGGATTGGTTTGGACTGCCCTGGTTTAGGAACAATTGGTGCTTGTTCTTGTTTTGGTTCTGGTTTTGGCCTTGATTTTGGTTTTTGTTCATGTTTTGGTTGTACTGGAATCGGATTAATCGGTTTAACTCCTTTCTTGGGCTGGATTGCAATCCATTCAGGCACCATAGCTGCGAAAACTGAATCAGATAATGCATTCATTCGAGATTCAAGAGCGAGTTCAACTGGTGGATATTTGAGTCTCATCATATCGTTTTGCTGATATATTTCTTTAATGAAATCAGGAGTCTCGGCATAAGAAACAATTACATCAGACGACGAAGGTTTCTGTGTTCCTATGAACACTGGGTCAGGAATTTCTTCATCTGTTGATTCTGCTTTGGACGATTGTCTCGATTTTCCATAAAATGACTTCGGATCAATATTAAGTGGTGATTTTTCTCTTGATTTCGCGTCATTTTCTGAAGTTGAGATAGATTGTGGCTTTTGTTCATTTGTTGAATTAATTTCAGGTGCAGGAACTTGATCTGGCACTATAATTGGCTCACTGAAACCATTGTCGATTATACCAGTATCAATTCCATCTGTTTTAATTGGTAGAGAAATGAGATTTTCCGTATCAATTAATTCTTCTTTAGTAGATTCTGTTTCTGTTTGTGGTTTTGTTATTTGTGCATGCAAATCTTTTTCGTTTTCTTGTTTGTTTGATTGTGATTGAAGTGAAGAAGTTTCATCGCAATCAATAAGAATGGGAACATCTTCATCATCATCTTCTTCTGATTGATCAGGTTGTGGCTGTTGTTTATCGGTTGAATTATGAACTAAATTATCATCGGGTTCTTCCGCTGTCACTTCTTCTGTTGCATCTAGTGTTGTTGCTGAATGTTCTGCTGTGTTTATTGTTTCTTCTGTTGTTTCATGAGTTGAATTTTCTTCATTTTCCTGCGTTGTTGCTGTTAAATCACTATCATGAGGTTCCTGGATGATTTCTGGAAGATTTTCCTGTTCTGGAGACTCCTTGGCATTATTTTCTTCTGTTGAAATTTCTTGATTTTCTGATTCTCGTTTTGGCTGTCCTTCAGTTTGCTGTGGTTCGTGATTTTCATCTGGCTTTGGCTCTGAGATTATATTTTCATCCACTGGAGCTTCTGGTTCGTGATTCGTATTTTCTTGATTTTGTTTTTGTTTCTCTTCTGATTCTTCTAAAAGTACATCTTCTAAATTTTCTTGAACAAGGTTTTCGTCCAAAGGAGCCTCATCTTCATGCTTTTGTTCAGTATTTTCTTGACTTGCCTCGACATTTACTTGAGATTTTTCAAGATTTTCTTGAGAATTTTCAACATTTTCTTGAGATTTTTCAGGCTTTTCTTGATTTGTTGGAGTTTGTTCTATATTTTCTGGAGAATTAACTCTTGATTCTATTGTGGGCTCATTTGCAGTATGTTCTGTCAAAGAATCTTGAGATTGATCATGATCTTGGGATAATTGTTGGCTTGCTTCCAGTGGAATCGAAATTTCTTCTTGATATGCAGGTGCTGGTTCCTTCTTAGGTGATTGCTGTTTCTTTGGTTTGGTAGATTTCTTATTATTAAGAATTTGATCTGTCAACATGTTCAAAACTGGAGTTGTCTGTGGATATTTAGAGTTTGCCAGCTGAACAAGATAATTTTTGGCTTCTGGTGCAATCAAATTCGATCTGAAAGCATTTTGATAAGCAGCTGGATTAATTGCTGGAGTCATAGGAGCATTTGGCTTTATTATTGGCTGCTGATAAATCTGAGGATTCAGATTTATTATTGCTACACCCTCAATTTCGTTATTTGATTGAATCTGATCTTTAAGTTGCATTGCGACTTCTGTTGATACACGGCCATTTGACCTGATTAACCTAATCAAATTGGGTAAATATTTAGGAACACCAATTGAATCATATCCAGGATCAAAAATTGTGCAGTCTGGGCAGCTATTGTAAAACACTTCTAACTGGCGTGATCTTATTATGAATCTTTTCACGTTTTTCCATCTGTTTGCAGCTTCATTTGGTGATTTTTTCAACACAATGTCAACTTTTTTACCGACAATGCCATAATGATATAATTCCGAAAGGAGTCTTTCTTCTTCATGAGTCCATTTCGTTGCAGATCCTTGCCTTCCTGACATTTTTCTTCCAATATAATTTAAAATCCAGTGAATATATCCTTTTGTGAAGCCTGGGTATGATCTAATTATATCATCTATCGAACCATTTTTCTCTCTGAACTCTTTAATTAGATTTTTAACATCAAGTGTGTAATTCGGTAAAAATTTATTGAGTTTCTGAATGATTTGATGACAATCTGAGTTTTCATTGAATTCTTGACCTAAAATTCTATAGACTTCTTGAGGTATAACAGCATGTGTCGGGTAGAAAATATGTTGTGGAATTTTGTATCTATCGAAAATTTGTGAATTAACTGCTGGATTTATTGCTGTCATTGGCTGTTGAGCTTGTTTCGGAGGCTGTGGTGGCGGAGGCGGTGAGTTTTCTGGTTTTTTGACATTTTCTACGCTATTTGAAGACTGCGATGCATATTTTGTCTGCTCATTTTGTTCAGTATCCGTACTTATAATTTTTGATGTAGATATTGAAGAAATTAAAGCAGATAATGCTTTGTCTGTATTATATTCGTTTTTAACTAGGGCTGAATATACATTCCTTAGCGGATATCCCATGTTAACGAGGTAATCAACGCGTTCTTTAATGTCTTCAGGTGGATCTTTAGCTTCTACAGAATCATCTTCCTGTGGCGTGTAAAATTCAACGTCCAATGTAGATGCTTCTGTTATTCCTGCAGCTTTTAGAACTATTTCATCTTCTAAAACGTTTCCACTATATTTAATTTTAATACAATTAAATGGAATGAACAGTAATTTTGCTATTTGGCGCTTTGCATGTTCAACGGTCATGCCTGAGTTAATGCTCATTGCAATTATCTCTTCGATTGGTTTGCCCAGTTTAAAAAGCATCGAAAAGAGATTTACCGCCCAAGGAGACCAATAAAAGTGACATCGGACCTCTCAAATTTATATCAATACATTCAAAAAAGGAAAAGTGTCATCGACCAAGAAAATTACTCAAACGGACACAAAAAAAAAAAAATACAAAAAGAACAGATAGTTATATTTTTAATCATCATAATATTTAAGAGTCTTGTTTTTTCTTTAAAGGATAAGTCCAATATTTTTCTTTCAAAATATTCTATGAGCTCAATGATTTAAAATTAGCAATACCTCTCAATTATTAATCGTCAATCTCACAATTATTTATCGGTTGAGACTGAAGGCACGTGTAATATCATATTGAGGTCTTTCTTATTTTAAACCCGGATGAACAACCCTAAATTAAGAGTTTTTCAAAATGAAAATGAAATATTTAGTAATAGTCATTTAACGCATGCCATCTACATCATGTGGATATGTTAATCTACAAGAATTTGGTTATAATAAATTCGAATTTTAGAACCTTATTTTAACAGTCAACTGATCAAAGAGGGGAATTCTTTTAACTTGAATGACAAGATTATATATGCATCAATGGTAGAAGAATTCATGCTTCATTTTATCATTTTTAGTACACTTTTGCATGTATCATTAGTGCCAAAGATTAATTAATTCCATCAAGTTTATCAAATGAATCAAGTAATATAAATGAAACAATGTTTATATTCTTCAAAAAGATGATATACATATATAAGACTCCGCATTATGGTATGTTTATAGGGTTTGATTATGATAAATTTGTGAAATTTTACATGTCAAAAAATTGTTTACATGGCAATTGTAAACATCTGAAATAAGCGGTTCCAATGATTTCCCCTTTCAATTAAATTGAATATTTCTATCAAAATTTTCTTTCAAAAAAAAAAAAAAAAATCCACATCGAAAAATATATTAGCTAACAACTACTGTTAAGAATACATAGAGTCTTCCAAAGTGTTCACAGAGAAACTAAAAATCAATAGTTCGAATTGAACAATTGCTATTTCAATATATATGGATCAGTTTTCATCATGACATAAGATATAAGAATCCAAAACAATATTTTTTTATAAAGAGGCGAAAATTAGTTAATCTCTTGCCATTCAATTCGTTAGAATTTGTTTGATGCGCTTTTCTATGTTATGATAGAGATAATATTTTTGCATGTATAATTAATACTATATAGTTAACTCAAAAAACAAATAAAAAAATTACCCTTTCTGACAACATCTGAATTATTTTTTAAACCCATAAATCGTAGAGATATAGCTTTCCTATGAGCTATATATAATATGGTATAATTTTAGAGTCTCTATTTTAACTTTCATATGCTTTCCTCTAAAAATACTAAATATTATTAATTAGACAACGCTCCAAAGCGGAATGGCTTCTTTTATTTCATAATTAATGTATTATAATTTTAAAATTCGAAAAAATTCAATATTGAGTTTGATATGAAATGATCGAATCACCATTTAAGTGCAATCGCTGTGAAATGTCGTAGATATATTAGCAGATGCATATAAATGACGAAACCCAACACGATATAAGGGAAATGTATTTGGATAAATTTTGGGTTCCTGACATTTTTGAAAGAAAATTGCTATTACTGATAAGTTAAAGCCATAATTGCTATCTACATCTGGTATAAAAGTGATGTTATACGCATTAATGTGATAACAGAGAGAACAATTGACTCTTGAAAAATTATATATGTAACTGAAAGTGCGTAGATAGATATCTATAATTAGATATGTGAGCTCCATGTGTTTTCATACTTTAAAATGGCTAAGACTGTAATTTAAAATCCTTATAAATATTCCGATATTAATTTGTAAATATATCATGCATACTACATAGATATAGATTAAAAATAGCAATATCATTACGAAAAATATAGTTTACCAAACAAGAAAAAACAAAATGAAATAATGACTGCAACAATATGCTTAATCCCAGAGATTGAATATGCTATTTGCATCATTTCCAGCTTCAGGAATGAAATCGAGAAATGGAATTTGTGGAATATTGTTAGCTTTGACCTTACATACCTGAGTATTATCTTCTTCTTTCTTTTTTGGAGGCAATGGAGCGAGATTTTCCATTTCGCAATGTTTTTGAGGTGTGTAAAATTTAGTAATGACATCGTTCAATGTTATTCCCAGATCGGCTGGATACTTTTTAGCAATAAGCTGGTATCTGTATCTGCATTGAACGTCTGTACGACCAACCAAAATTGACGCAACTTTAGTCCAAGAATGATCTCCAATATTGTTGACTGTATCCATAAGTTTTATGTCTTCTTCTTGTGTCCATGGGTTCTTATTAATTAGTGGGTTTAAAGATCTTAACCATCTTTGCGAACACTGTCCTCTTGTTCTTCCTGCCCCGACAAACCTAGAGATGTTGCTCCAGTCATCACATCCGTACTTATGAATACCAGCCAGTAGCCTTTTATCTTCAATTGATGACCAAGATTTAATTTTCTTGCCTTTTTCAGCAAGATCATGCTTGCGACCCTCTGGTATAGGGTGGTTATCAACAGTTAACAGGCTTGATAGCTTATCAATGATGTCTGCCGTAGGAAGAATTTTTAATGTTTGATCTTTTGCTTCTTGATATGATATAGCACCTGTTATGAACTCGTACATTATCTTCTTGATGGCAATTTGGTCGAACATCGGCACTTCGCTAAGCAATCTATCGCATATATTAACTAAATTTTCACTCATGAATTTAAATATATACGTTCATTCAATTTTTTTTTCAATTACAAAAAATTCTTTGTATTTTTAATTCATCTACATGATGTAAATATTAATATCTAAATGTAAAATTTGAGGATCTTGTTTTGAATGGAAAAAAGGAAATAAATTGAAAAGGAAAATTATATTATATAGATGGAAATCATAATTATTGAAAGTTTTTTAAAAATTGAAATAAAAGTAGGAAACATTGTATTAACTATATAGTGCATTATTGTTCGATTTAAAAATGATTATATTTTGAATGTGAATTCAAAAATAATATGATGGCAAATGATATAAAATCAATTATATAACAATATTACAAAGTTTTCTGAATTGATTTATATTATAAAGAATTTGATTGTTGAAGCAATGTAGAAACAATAAAAATATTAGAGTATTAACAAAAGTATTTTTGATAAGAAAAATTGTATATACTTATTCAAAACTTAGAATTGTTTAGTTTTAGAATATTACTATTTTATAGATTGGTGAAAATATAATGCTTAATTTATTCAACAAAAATCAAAATTAATTTGGTTTCTTCGTTTAAGCAAGCATAATAAGTATTATTTTAAACACGATGATTTTTTGTTAAATTTGACACAATTTTTTGTCTCAAAAAATATTCAAATTGCTTTTATCAAATTATTGGTTTTTTCGAAAGATTTGTAGAGGAATTTGGATATAGTTGGCGTTGTTCTACAGTTTCTTCTTGTAATTGCTGATAAAATGTAAAATATTAAAAATTTTGAAAATTCGAAAATCTATGATAAAATTTGTTTTGCTGAAGGCACAAAACTTAATGAATTCTAATGGATCATAAAATAAAGATTAATCAATTGAAAATCAAAATCATTTGTTCTTGCGTCAGGTTTCTTCGTTATAAATCCTTCTTTGTAATGAATCTCACCAATAAATATAGATGGAACAATCATCAAAATTGAACATTTTGAAAATTTCGATTGAAAAAAAATCAACCAATAAAGATCGTTTGTAATAATTGTTGAAAATGCATTTGTTCATTGATTGAGATATTAAATCATCATTGCGAATTATAATGATCCATAATTAATTTTCATTTGATATAAAAAAAATAGAAACATCTTCTTTTTTGATAAAATTTGATTATAAAGTGTATAAATATGTTCATGGATGTTGTACATTCTTGTTTCTTTCATTTAAGCGCAATAATTGAAAAATTTGATTTATATCTTGAAGGTTAACATATTAAAATAATCATTCATTGACGTAATATTTGTATTTTCGATGAATCTTGTGAATCAAAAAGGAAAATTACTAAAATTTTGTGTTAATTCCAAATTAATCGATGAATTGATATTAGATGATGACATTATGATGTAATTGTATATTTTGAACTGTATCTTGCTTAATTCTTGTTAATGAAATACAATTTAAAATCAATTTTTTTGATTAATGAATTCAGTAAAATTTGATATTATAATATGAATATATGATAGTAATTTGTCCTGATTTTATCATTAATATAGATCAATGGATGGAAATTCCCATCTTGTTTGGAATTCAAATGACCTCTAAAAATTTTGTTAGGGTCTTTCAATTATCCATTAATTTTTGAAAGAATTGAGGATTTCAATTTTTGTTTTCAAACACTCAATCATTTGACAGCACAACGTACATGAACAAGATGCATCTTTTATCTGTTATGTATTGATGTTATTTTTAATTTCTACTGCATAAGAACATATTTAGTAACGGTTTAATGCTTTTTTTTATTTTTAATTCCTTCGGAAAAATGTTTTGTGAATACCATGAATGAAAAATATGTTGCATCTTTTTCAGAAAACCGCTCCACTCCTCTGAAAAAGTTGCAACATATTTTCTAATAATAATGAGCAATACAAAACAATAAAATAATCATAATTTTCTTTCAAAATCAATTTTTGATACTATATTATCTTTATCCAACAATTGATTCTTTCACTTAATCAGATCAAATATTCATTGTTTGATTTTATGTCATTTTTATTTCGCGAAAAATCAAAATGAACGGCGAAAATATAATCCATTACTTGATTAAGTATGGAAAATAAGCATAAAATCCAATATATACCAGTGATTTTTCATAAATAATTTAAAACACGAAAATAATTTAAAATTTATATTGTACTAATATATAGGTATATTTTGTCATTGGAAATTTATATCTTCTTAAAAAGTATCTTATCAAAATTATAGTTCAAAAATTGTACACAAATATGTCTGGATTGGAAAAATTAAATTTGCTCTTGATTCGATGAAATAACAATTTTTCAAGACACTTAAGAAAAATTGATAGTTTGTGAACTTGTAAATTATTCAATTTTTCGATCCTTTCACAAATGACTTTTGAGAATAATACAAATTCATCCTTTCTTTCGTGAATCTTGTTTTTATCATCTGGTACAGTATCTCGATGATTTGGGAATAAATTTTATATTTTTATATCTAGAGAAAACTGTCTTTTTGATTTTAACAATTCAAATTGTGTTAAAAATGGATTGTATATGCTACTGCATTTTTTTGAAATTTCAAATATAAAAAAATCATAAAAACATATATTAAATGCTGTCATACTTAAGGGTGCGCTTACACGAAAACGGTTTTTATCGTCTTTTTTCATCCACGCTCATTTTTTAATCTCTAGACCTTTAGGAAACTTCAAAATTTTA
>MRSU01001139.1:0-17805 GCA_008369845.1 Trichomonas gallinae
AATTAAAAAAAAAAAAAAAAAAAAAAAAAAAAAACGAAGTTTAAACCTTTCTAATGAAGGAAATTTTGAAATTATTTTTTCATCTATGTATTGCAGTCACAATTCTACAGAATGAATTGGAATATGGTCAGAATCTACTTTCGTGAAGCAAAATGGACCTTCAATTCGACCTTGAATGGAAATCTGTTTTTTTTTTATTTTGAACAAATATTTTGGAAGGATTCATTTGATTTACTACTAATAATTAAATTTCAAACATAGCTGTTCAAATAAATTCAATCGTTATAAAAATGTCAAAAAGTCAGAAGACTCATATTAATTTATTTTAATATTTACTCTTGACAACTCATAAATAGATGTGCTATTCTTAAAATATTATCTTTAACTGAATATTTGATTATTTAGTGCAAAATATATTTTAACATTGATGCTATATAATTACCACATGAATGATTTGTTTTTAATAGCTATTATCATCGAGAAAAATAAAAATGGTAAAGGATAATAGACGTTTGAATGTGCAGTAATAGTGACAAGAAACTTCGCAAAAATCTGAATTCTTCAGAGAAGGTAGCAGAGATAAAATTTCATAACTATTAAATTTTATCCAAAGTTCAGACATGTATACGGAAATTGTAGAAGATTGGCCCTTTAAATAGCATAGAGGTCCTGGCATGTCATCATCAACATTATATGATAATGCAACACCAATAGGATAGTGCCAATTTCCGACTTTAGGATTGCCATCGATTAAGCACTGCGATTGATTTGACAATGCCAAACCTTTCAAAATTGTCGATTCAATACTATCAAATGTTTCACATTTTGATGGACGAGTAACGTTAGATTTGAAGTCTGTGGCAGTGTAACTCTTAAGAGGGTGTGAACTCTGGTTGAAAATGAAGAATGAGTCAGGAAGTTCATTGGGATAATATATCATGAAGTTGTAAACACCACCGATATAAAAACGTTCATCAATGGAGCCAATGACGCTAAATCTATCAGTGGTATTGATAAAATATACTTCGTTTGCGGCAATAACTTTATCGGCGTTGAAATAATTTTTATTTTTTGAGTAATGATAAAATATGCGAACCCAACTACTGCCATAAAGGGAGCATAGCTTATAGCCGTGAAAATATCTTTCATCTTGCAATAAGTTGGATCACACCTAATACTTGGGAGGAGAAAATTTTGCAATAATAATATTAAGGTTAAAAAACTGTCCGGCCAAATAGAATCCTATCGTCATGACGAGAACTCATTATTCTATCCTAACGTTTTTTAACCATGTTCATGTATCAACTCGGCCATTATATGAGTGTAAACACATTTTCGAAGGTTATTATAGCAGATACTATAAACCAAACTGTTTCCAAGTAGAATTTCACTAGCTTTCTTTGTTTTGTGAGTAATATAATTATTTATCAAACATCTATAGAGAAACAAATCTTTTTCTATGATTATCATTAGTTTTGGAAACATATATTTTAAAAATTTATATTATTGTGAGAAATTCTTCGAAAACATATTATTGACATTGAATGATGATGTACTAAATTATTTTTTGCTATATTTTTGTGCATTGCGTTGTTGTAATTCGTAATTGTGGATATTCAAAAATATGCAGGGGTTGATAAAAATAATTAGGTTTCTTAATATTTTATGGATTCTGTTCTTTCGATTGTTGAGAAAGGTCAGAATGAAGATTCTTATAAGTCCGTATTTACTCCAAAGGATGATAGTTTGCTAATAATAGCCGCAATGGCTCTTCCTTTTTCACAAATTCATTATCTTTGTAACTTTGAAGTCGATTATACGTCAAACGCACTATTAACACACTTTATTGAAATACTCAAGCATCCATTAACCAATGTCAGAATAAGCAAAAATAAAACTATTATCGTTCCTTGGAGCACTGAAGAAGATTTTTGGATCTACTGCATTAGAAACCACAAGGAACTAGAAAGCAACCAACTTGTGCAGATATTAAAGTCAAAAATTAATCCGACACGTTCAAAACGGGAAATTAAAAAACGTATTGAAAGAATCAGAGATTATAATGAAGATAATATCACAGAGTTGATAAACAAAATGTCTGATATAATCATTACTGATAAAATTATCGCAGAAATCTGCACAGTTAAAGATTCACATACAATTGTATCAGAATACAAATGTAAAAAGAGGGAAGATAAAGTATTCCCGTTTGGAGCTCATAGTAAAATAATCCATTTGGCACAGCAAACACCAGATATTGCGGATCAATATTTCAATGGCGATGAAATTGCAATTTTAACAACAGAAAATCTTCTATTTAGATTGAAAAAGCAGTATAATGTAATTGGTTACACAACACCATCATGTATGGTTGACGTTGATTTGAAAATGTTTATTGACGTTGAATGTTATCATATATCGACCAAGCAAGCTATCATATATCTACTTGATGATTGTAATTTTTATATAGAAAACATAGGAATGAATATATTCAGAGTAAATGGAATAATAATTCCACCAACAAAGTGCTGTTATCTTCCATTTTACTCAATCATCGATTTTGCAGATAACTTGTTTATGTTTATACCAAATCTTAAATTACTTAACAATATTTACAGAATATATCAACAAAAATTAGAAAACGCAAACAAACAAGAGCAAAAACAACCAGTAAACGAATCTGATGTTAATGACATAAGTATCGCAGGTATAAACCTTCCTAACAAATTATATATTAGCGATCCATTCATATTATAAATAATTGTATGTATTAATAAAAATATTTATGTTTATTTCAACTATAGTCATTATATCTCATCATGAAATTTATATACAAAGAAAAATTTGATATTTTTCCTTTTGTGTCTGATATAATAATATAATGATATATATAATGTGACTAATAATCATATTAGCTAATATATACTACAAATAATACTATAAAAATATATATCATTTTAGAATATTTGATAGATTATAAGATTTTGTTAACGCTACTCATATATTTTTGAAGCATCACTATGCTATATATATGAAAGTAATTCATCATTTACTAGCTACTTATATATTACACAGTCAGATGGATGAGAAATATATCATAAATAATTTTTGATTTGCAAAATTTACATGTCAAAAATATGTGTCAATTTTTTTGATGTTGATATTAAATCACATCAATGAAAAATTCTAAAACAGAATCTGATACAAAAACAGATCAATTTGTAGAAGAAACATACAAAGAAGGCCAATTTGATGCGAATGAGAGCTTGTCTAAGATGTCTGAGCTGATTCATATTTTCAATCCTTTATCAAGCCTGATTATGATCAAAATTGAAAATGTAAACATTTCTTCAATAGTCTTTAATAACAAATTTGATCAATTGCAACTACAAAACGATCAATTTAAGAAATTCGTTGAATCAAATGCAAAATATATACGTAAATGTATGGATTATATATCGAAAATGATTGATTTATCAAACAACTATCATGAACAGCATTCAAAATTACAACAATCATCTCAACAACTCGAAAATGAGTTAAAAACTATACAATCAGATGTTTTTCAGCTTCAATCATCACTTGAGCAGAGCTATAATTCATATACAGATGCTAGTAACATCATCAATGAAGTATCACGCGCTATTCAATGCACAATAAAAATGAAATATCCAATAAATGATGAAATTACTAAGCTTACAACTATTCAGAAAGGATTACAGCATGATTATGATGATACAGAAGAAATTCTCAAAGGTATCAATAAACAGTTATCAATAACTAAGAATGAAAAATCTAACTTGGATTCTGAACTTATTTCCAAGCGTTCAGACCTTCGATCAGCTAAGTTAGGTCTAACTACAGATGAGACAAGCGCAAAATCAATTAAGCAAAAGCTTCAGCAGACAATTTCAGAAATTCCAAATCTCAGAAGCAGATTGGATGAAATAACAAATATTCAAAACGAAAGAATTCATCTTCATGAGCAATTTCAATCAGAGATTCTTCAAACTCAGCAAGAAAATGAAAATATCGCAAAAGAAATTGAAAAGTTCAATAACAGACTTGATGAATCCAAAGCAACTAACGAAAAATATAGCAAAACTATCAATGATCTCGAGGAGAACATCAATAGGATCAATTCCAGTCAACAAAAATTAGAATTAAATTATTCAAATCTTACATCTAAACATAATGAGTTCAAACACACTCATGAATTGAAAAAGACTCAGATGCAAGCCTATATTGAATCTATAAGAAATAAAGCAGCAGAACTTGAGGCCGATATTTCTTTGATATCTTCACAGATATCTAAACTTGCATCTGAGAAAGAGCTACCCAAAGAAATACCAAACAGGAAGTCCAATATACCAAGGTCAAGGCTATTTCCTTCACAATTCTAATAAAATTGCCATTCCGTAATCAAACATCACCTATCTTTTAAAAAACATATAGTATATGATAATATCTCTTTCTTTCAAGTCTTAAAAAAGCCTTATTCGAATTCAAGTAACTTACGACTATAAACAAAAATAGGAGCTGAGGAAGCTATTATAGCTTATATAAAGTCGATATAATACAAACATCACCATGAATTTTCAGATAAATTTATAAAATGAAAAATATTCTTTATACATCTACTATTCCAAAGAGTTATAGATTTCATAGATAATTTTCAATACAATATTAGGATATCACAGTACATTTCAAGAGATTATTGAAAAAAAATAAAATATAAGAATTTTGATTCATTTATTCATATGCACACTATAAAACATCTTCTAAATATGGATTCAAATCGTTGCCATGAAATTTCCGATGATTTTTTCAAAACCAATTTTATTGCCATCATTTTAACACTGTAATTCATCTACAAACCCTAAAATCGACTCCAATTATAAAATTAAGGTTGAGAACGGTGGAGTACAATTTTTGTGTTTATTTCAAAAATCTGGACTAAAATTTTAACCAAAATAATTTTAAATCTAATATATACAACAAAAATTATATCTAAATCCAAAATTTCAAAAACATGGACTAAAATTTTAGCCAAAAAAAATTGAAATATATGATATAGATAAAATATTGTATTTAAATCTTAAATAATAAGAAAAAATTATATTTATACCCAAAATTTCGCCAAAATATTTTAAATATAAGACACTTAAAGGAAATTATATCTAAATCTCAAATATTTTCATGGGCAAAATTTTTTTTAGTTTTTTTATCAAACCGTTCTCGGTGAAGAAAAAAACCGTCCTAAAATTTTTTTTTATTTTTATAAATTTCAGACTATGATTCAGGCAGCTCCTTACATTGTTATTGGTGTTTTCGGTACAATTGCGATTGTTCTCTATATTGCCGGTTGTGCAATCACTAAAACATGGTGGCCAATGTTTGGTATCATTCCAGCTATCCTTTCCTGCGTCTTTGGAATTTCTCTTTCCACAAAACTTGACGATGACAGCTACAAGGATGATGAAAGTTGCGAAATTTTCACAGCAGACTCTGTTTTATTCTACCTTTGCTGCTCCGTCGTTTCATGCATTGCCTTAGTTGTCGTTTTCTGGCACGCTGGTATCATCAACAACAAATGCTTGGGCTTCACACTCGGTGGTGATGCAGCAACAACAGTTGGCTTCATTATCTTCATGATCCTCTACAACAAGATTGAAGGTGACAGCAACTTCTAAATTCAGTTTTGTTATAAAGAGTTTATTTATTAAATGATTTAAATTACTACTATATCCAAAAAAATGATTTTTGAACTAACAAAATATAATTTTTTTGATTAGAATTATAAAATGAGCTTAAAATTTAAAGACGTGTCATGACTTATGAATATATTTTTATAACAATGTTTACAATACCAAACAAAAATTTTATCAAAAATAATTCTTCTAATTATTTGAAGATGACAGACTGTTAACCTGATTTCTATCTGATGTAACCTCTGCTCTGAGCTTTTCTAATAACTCTAATTCTTCTCTTCGTGTATAATGTCTTTCTGTTCTCTTTTCTCCGAGAATTGCATATGCATTATTGATTTTGACCTTGATATCATTAATTTCCGACTCAATTCGTGAAATAACTTCTTCTAATTTTGGAATTACATCTGGAGCCTGAGGAAGTGGCTCATTTACTACAGTTTCTGCATGTTCTTTTATCATTTCTAGCTGTTTTTCACGTTTTTTAATCTCTGCAATTGCATCTTTTGCTCTTTGTTGTAAATCTTTTCGTGGTTTTGATAGTTTTACCTTGAATGACTTGTTTCTAGACTCTAATTGAACTCTTTTCTGCACAAGTTTGGTATACTGTTGTATAGGAAATTCTCGAGATAATGTAAATTGTTCAAATTCCTGAATTGCGCGTTCATCTATATCAGGACTTGGGAACCCTAAGCATAAGATCGGGTATTTAATGTTTTCATTTAACTCTGATGTATCTTCGATTAATTTGAATGTTGCTGTTGCATTTAAGAATCCTAGGAACTCAATAATGACTGTATGAGGGTTATCTGGTAATGGGAACTCTTCTGTTGAGACGTGAAATGACTGTGGAGGATTTTCATCAATTGTTAAAATAATTGAACAATCAAAATGCGAAAAATATGATAGATATGAACTAACAATATCGCAAATAGGAAAAGCAACTTTATGCTCTTGTATATATACAGTGATTCTTCCATCAGCAACAGTTTGCAAGACCATTCCATCCATAACATCGGTCAATTCTTCAAGCATTATTGTTGCCTGTGTGTCATCTTCTATAAATGCATCCCAAACTAGATCCAATGGGCGATTAATGGACTCAAATAAATCGCCCATTTTTTTAATAAACCGAAAAATTAATAAAATTTAAATTAAATAAGATTATTTAATAATATCATATAAAGGTTATATTATTCAAATTTGAGCGAGAAATGACATATATTGTTTTATTATCGAATAATAATCATGAAAAACAAAGATCTAGAAATTGATCTCTATTATATCATTATAGTATGTGTTATGCTATTGCTGTTAGCTATTAAAATAGTTTATATCTTATTATATATGTCAATACTAGTCAAAAAGAAGCATGGAGTAATTTTTGACAATTGTCAAAAAAAACTTGTCAGATTTTTATGAAAGATTTTTAAATCAAAATATTATATATTTATCCTATGTAGATTAAAAATTACGTTTAAAATTTCATTTTTCGATCATTTTTTAATGAAAAGATTGAATATTTCGCCTCTGTGGACTGAAAAAGAGGCAAATACTGAGGTTTTTTCAGTAAGAGTGTCGCCTGATGGACAAAATGTTGCTGCCACGTTATCAAATGGCCATATCATGCTTAGATCGATTGCTACTGGAAGAACATCTTTCAATATTGTTCATTCAGCGAAAAATTTTGCCGTAACATCGATAAGATTCAATCCTGTACTTCCTAAAACGTTCATTTCCATATCTTCTGATGGATTAATCAAAGAATGGAATTCAAAATCGCCAAAAACGATTTGGTCATTCACAGAAAAAGAAAATCAGTTATATGCACTTGATATAAATAAAAATGGACAGATATTTGCGACAGCAGGATCAGATGCAACTGTTAGAATTTATGATGATAAGACAAAACAATGCACACATTCATTTGCACGCGCAAAATTTGATTTTACAAGTCCTAGTGGGCATAGTGATCGAATCTATTGCGTCCACTTTTTAAATCACGATGCAAATCTTCTTGCAAGCGGTGGATGGGATAATACAATCCAGATTTGGGATTTAAGACAGCAAAATTCGGTGTTGGTTATTCCAAATCCACACATTTGCGGTGATTCTATCGATTCAACTAAAAATTATTTACTTGCAGGCAGCTGGAGAACGCACGCTCAACTCCAACTGTTTGATATACGCACAGGAAAGTGTTTGAAGCAAACAAGATGGTCTACTTTGAGTGATGATAATCAAGCTCAAATTTATACAGTTAAATTCATTCCCGATGGCTCACATTTCATTGCAGGTGGATCTGAGACGAATCAAGCAAAAATATACTCAACAGAACAGTTTACATCTGTTGGATCATCAATAACATTCCCTGGTGGTGTATATTCATCTGCAATCACTAAGGATGGAAAATCTGTTATATTTGGATTATCAAGTGGCCATATTCAAATGCATAATATTTTATAATTTGTTTTTTTTTTTTTTAGCTAATACTATATTTAAACCTGTTTATTTGTATATTTGGAAATTATATACTATAAAGCTTCCAAAAAGAAAATATTTTTCAAAAATAACTAATTTATTATATGCATTATTAGACCGAGTTTTATATTTTCATTTCTCTTCAATATCATAATCATATGTTCATTTCTTCAAAATAAAGAATATGAAGATAAATCAAATATATCAACAAATATTTATTAAGAATTGCTTTGTATAATTAAAACATATCAATTTTTAGATATATTAAATTAGTATTTCAATGAGAAAAATGGGCAGTATCATATAAATTATTCATGTTTTCTTCACTTTTTATCATCGTAAAAATGCGACATTTACTGAAAAAAAATTCATTGGAAATAACTAGTGATGCTATGATGAAAGAGCTTGAAAAACCTGTATTTCAAAGTAGTGTATACACTGGTGAATTGTTTTGCTATCATATTGCATTTAAAAACGCTTTCACAATCTATCTTCCGGAATTATTAGATTCTTTAGAATATAATTCATTATATAAACTATATACTACCATTGGACAGCAACGAGATATGTTTTATCAGTTAAATATCAAATCTGAATATTTGAATTTAATATCAGAGTCAATGGACGATGGGAATCAAATTTTGCTTGATTTAATTAAGAATTTTCATATAAATTTACATGTAGCACAAACAATTTTCAAAGAATGGTTTTTAAGATTAAAACAGCAAAGATCTATGGTTAAAAGCATTGATGAATGGAATATGAAACGAGAAGAAAACATTGAAGATCTGAGAAAAGTCCAGCTTAATCTTGAAACAATAGTCAATTCAGGGAATAATCTATTAAAACAAATTACAATTTATTGTAACGATTCATCATCAGAAGCAGATAAATCATTTATTGATAACAACACTGTCAACTCAACCCAACCAAAATTTGAATCAGAATCTCCTATTAATAATAGCAATTCTTATGAAAGTAGACCTGTTTTTAATCATGCATGCATAGAACAATACTCTCCACAAAAGAGAACAAAAACAAATAGATATTTTGATTATTAACAAGTTGTCTTCAAGGCAGCATATCTCAAGTATTTATTTTGATAGATGATGAATCATTATAGTATCAAATTCATTACCCGCATGAAATAATTGATTTATAATTTCAGTACTTTGTTTATTAGATTAATAATCAAAATTAACAAAGAATAGAATTAGATGCTTATAGAAAAAGCATAATACTACGATTTCAAAAGCGAACTTTGGCTATAAACGAATTTCAAAATCAAATATTCTGCTAGATTGACCTAAAATCAAGTTTCTAAAAAGAAAAACATTTAATTCTTGTATTCTTATTCATTATATTACAATATCAAATACTGATTTTGCATTTTATTAAAAATTCAAAATCAAATTTCGAAAAGAATAGTATTTAATATATATACAAACAAATATTATATTACAATTTATGAACTTGATCAAGAAGGTCATCGATTTGGTTCTTTTTCTCAGCATCGTGGAATATCTTCTTAAATACGTCATCGAAAGTATTTGGAATTGGAAATGCCCATTGATTTGTTTCTTGAGATGCAGTCGACTTTCTAACTTTTCTCACTTTCTTCTTCTTTGTTCCGACATCTGATGTTTTTTCGACTTTTTCGTTTGCGTTAGAAGAAGCTGTCGATGAGTTCTTCTTCCTCTTCTTGCCAGTGCTTGCGCCGCTCTGCTTCTGTGACCCGCTTTTCTGGCTGTGGTCAGTGGAAGCGTCAGACTGCGGAGGCTGTGGAATAGAAATTTTCTTTCTCATAATTCTTTTTCGCTTCTTCTTCACTGGATGACTTTCGTCTTTAGCTGGTTCTTCTAATGTCATCAGGTTCTCCTCTGACTTCGACTTTTTGCCCTTTTTGAGTTGAACGTTTGACTCAACCGGTACTAGTCTAATTCCGTCATCGCCGACTTCTATTGTTAATTCAGTTCTTGTTGCATCTCCTTCAGAAGTGTTCGCCATATCTACTGTCCTCATTCCATCAGGAGACGGCTGCGTTGGCTTCAAGAAGCGTGGGAATAACGGCTGATTTTCTTCCCTGTAGATCTCAAAAGGCAGCTCGAATGGGCTGACTTCTTCGTTCAATGTCGGCTGAGGATGTTTGAACAAACTCGTGACTCTGTATAACTCAGAGTCCGAAATAAGGCCGCTGGAGTGCAGATGCTTGAGGTCTTTGTAAGGGAAACTGACAGCAATGCTTCTTTTGTTTCCGGCAGCTTTCCAGCAAAAATCAAAAAGCGACTTAGGGCTTCTTGGAAATGCACCGTCTATATTCAAGAAAGCTATTGGAGTGTCTGCAGTAAATAAGCCTCTTGCTTCGATAATTCCTCTGTCGCGACATCTTGAATCAGAAAGATCAACATATTCTATTGTTTTCGACTGTTGTAGATTTCTCAAAATTGAGCAAATATTGGCGCCCATGTATTTGTCTTCTGTTCCTTTAATTACCAAAGATTTCAAGCTCGTTGACTTTAGAATTATTGGCTCTAAGTGTTTAACCATGTCTCCATCAGATTCAGAGAAGCAGCCTGAAAGAGAAAGATAATCAATCTGTGGATTCTTGGCGAGGAAATTGAAGAAGCGAGAAGTGACAGGATTTTCATCCCATATCAAGCAGCTCAAGCGTTTTATCTCCATAGGACGGATAGCGTTGAACAGGCGTGTAAACTCAGATTGCGATGAATCTGCGCGCGATAAATCAAGTCTGATTGTTTGAGAGAAAATTGACGAAAGTGAAGTAAACAGATAAACCATACTATTGTCTTCCCATTTAACATCCTGCATTTGGAGGCAAGTCACGGAATGAGGCAGACAAGGAAGCGACTGAGTGCTGTAGTTGAATTTGTTGCCGCTAACATTCAATAATCGTAAACTTTCGAGTTTTGCGCTGCTCAAAGATTTGAAGATTTCGATTATATCCATTTGGCAGTTCGCAAACGACAATGCTTCAATGTAACTAAGGTTTCTGACTATTAAACCTATGTCCATGTCAGACATTCCTTCTAAATTTAAAACTGTGAGCTGTTTTCCGACAATTGGAAGAAAAATGTTGTAAAAACATGGGTAAATGCTCTTACTGATAGCGTTTTTGAGTGATATAGAGCATATGTATTTATCTGTCATGCATTTGGCGAGTGATCTAAGATTTGTTTCGTTTAATGATGTTCTTGAAAAAGTTAATCCATGGAGAGGAATGTCTTTGTTACGAGAAAGATGCCTGAGGAAGGAGTCATAATGCTTTGTGATCGGTCCTTCTATTTCAATAGACTCAAGGAAGCTACTTTCGCAAACTAAAGTCGATAACAAATCGTAAACATCAATATTGTCTGTATTATAAGTCTGTATTGTTGTTACTGTAGGACAAAGAGGTAATATATCAAAGAAAACTTGCATGGCTTCGCGTTGATTATCGAATTTTGAAAAATCGACGCAACCTATTGAGTATGTAAGTATTTCTGAAATCAAATCGAATGTTTGTTTGGAAATTTGGGAGTTATTTAGCTTGGCACGCTCTGTTAGCCTCAGCATTGCAGAGATCGGCGTTGGAGCTGGTCTATCTTCAGGTGATTCGAAATAACCGAACGAGATTAGCTCGGTGGGACGTAAAATACGTGGTAAAATGTCCAATAGAATGTTTTGTATTTGCGGAGTTTTTTCCGATTCAAAATAAACTCGAAAATTTCCAAATAATAAGTCGATGGTGTCTTCGGTTACCTGCATTTTTGATACTTTGAACCATGAATATGAAACAAGCGGCAAATTATCTTGCTTATTGCAATAAGTCAGCCTCGAGTTCGAAATTAGCAGATATTTTTCGGTTTTCGCGATGAGGTCGAGGACAACCGTAGCAAGACGAGGAATTTCACCTCGACTTCTCGCTCCGGTAAATAAAATTTCTTCCATAAAAGATTTCTCGAAAATTTTTGCCAATAAATCCGTTTAAAATGTTTTACATGGCAAAAAATATACCAAAACCAACAACATATTATAGATGCTTATAAAAGAAAATATATAACGATGAAGTCTTAGTAGACAATATATCTGTATGACACAGCTTCATGTTTTATTGATATATTTTTTTTCTATTGAAAAATCATAATTTGTTACATAACGAAATATGATGTAATCTTATATCGTTGAATGCAGCATAATTTTGTTTTCTAGAATACCCGAACTTCATGTTTTATTGAGATATATTTTCGTGAATTTAAATATCATAATTTGTCATGATGAAATATGTATCAATTTACATCATGAAATTTGTTAGATTCGATATTTTCACACATAATCTGTGATAAAAAAATTTTTTTGAAACAATAATATGCTAGATAATATATAATATAAACACACATTTAATATAACAAAAACAAAATTGGTCGATGAAAAAATATTAATGATAATATAAGACAGTATGATTGAATAATGATGTTGTAAATTAAACATTGCCACCACGTTCAATGTTGATTCTTGTTTGTTCTGTGTATTGATCGTAAGCACGAGCGAGTTTTCTGTTAAATCTTCTGTTATTGTCGTTAATGAAGTCAACTGATGTTTTACCGCTGATGTCGTAGTCTCTTGCTCTTTCGTTTCTTGCTCTCGATTTCTCTTGTTTTTTAAGAAGTTCTTTTTGCAATCTTTCTCCTGCTTCTGGTTTGACATAGTCTGAATCTGCCTTGATTCCCTTTTCTTTTCTGTCTTGGTAGTCTTTGTAGAGATTTGCGGGTAATTTATTAATTGCCTTAAGATATCTATACACATCTCTATCTTTGGCATGATCTTCAGAAGATGGTCCAACAGCATGAATTTTGCTCAGCTGCGACAAAGGAATATCATATTGATTTGATGGAGCTAATCGAGCTTGTTTCAGACCGTAAGAATTCGATATTTCGTCAATACAAGCTGTATTATTATCTTGTAGCGTCTTATTTAATCGCATTTCCATTTCGAAAAATCGTTGCTCAAAATCTGACTCCATTTTTTGTCACATTTCGTGTCACTTTTTGTAATTGTAACATATTTATGCACCTTGATGATAAGAAATGCACCCCATCAATCGAAGACTTTTAACCTTAAAAATTTCATTTCAGTCACTTTTTAAAATTGTCACATTTTGAGTCAATTTTTAAAAATTTTGGCACTTTTCTCGAAATTCATGGATGAATTTGTTTTTGTTAAAAATCTTTTAGAAATGATGTCAACAGAACAAGTCCATGAAGCAACGGCGCAGATGGATGATTTGATCATACAAAAATGTTCGGTTCCTGCTTGTGAAATTATTTTAAATATTATTTTCTCAAACGAATCGATTATTCTTCGAAAACAAGCTTTATTCTATCTTCAATACATTTGTAGAATGCATTGGTGCGAAATTGATCCAAATTTAAGAAATTTTATCAAACAAGCATATATTGAACGAGTTCAACAAAATACATCAACAGATATCATGAAAGATATACCTGAATTTACAAAATGTTTGATAAATTGCGCATTTTATAATGAATCATGGCCAGAATTTTATCAAATTGTTAATGGATTCTTATCTACACAAGAACTACTTGAAAAAGGACTTATTTTCTGTAGATCATATGTTTCAATAGATTTGAATGAGGAATTCTTGTCAATTATTTTGAATTTTCTTTTTTCATTGAATTGTGAACGAAATACGGTTACAACGTTAGCAATTGATTTATATACAGACTTAGTAGAAAAGAATGTTGGTCCAGTTCTTGAAAAAATTGCTGAATATTATGAATTTGTTAAATCAAAGCTTTCTACCTTAACAAGTACAGAAATGCTATGTGTTCTCCGTTTCTTTGTTGCATATACTTCAAAACAACCACAAAACTCAGCAGAAATTGTAGAATTTGTATTTAATCAAATTTATAGTGGTGAATGGCCAAAATTCACACCAGAATATAAATGCAAACTATTAAATATATTCAGCAACCTTCTTGATGTACCAGATTTAGTTCCTCATATTCTAAATTTTGGAGATTTTTTAGTTAACATTGCTTTCACTGAATTCAATGTTACTCCAGAGATGTTTGAAGATGATCCAGCAAATTTCGTTAACAGCGTCGACGAAATTGGAGATCCATTTGAAACACCAAAATTAGCTGTAGAAACAATCATCAAAAAGGTAACATTTTCATTAATACCGATTGAAGATACGAAATCATTATATTCATCCCTTTGGGAAACACTTTCACTTCCTGATGAATCATATAATTTGTTCAAAGTTCTTCATATTTTGTCTTTCTTGCCGCAAGCAGCAGTAGATACAGAATTCTATTTTACTGTCTTCGAAAATTTTGCACAAGACGCAGATTTTATTGTGAGAGCTTCTGTTTATATGTTTTTCTCTCAGCCGGCAAAAATTGAAGTTCCAGTCGAATACACAATGCAGATGTACCAGGCAATGGTTGGCGACGAATCAAGACTAGTCCAATATTACGCTGCCGTGTGCTGCTCTAAATATCTCTTTGAGACAGAGCAGTTCAAGAATTCTTTGGATTTCGAGAATTTCGTGAATCTATTTAACCTTTTGACAGAATTTGGGCAACAATTTGGAAACCAAGACATTTTGTCTTCCCTTTATTACATGGTAGAGAGTTGCAACATGAACCCTCAGATTCCGTGCAACATCATAGAAGTCGCGCATCAGTTTTTAGACACGATAGACATCAACAATTTTTCAGCGAACGAAAGTTTGCCACTTTTCTCACTGAAGACAATCATCAAAGTTTCTGCTAAATTCGTAGGCGAGGAAGATATCGAACGTATGCATGATTTAGCAAGGAAACTTTTGATTCTCGCTCGCGGATTCGCGAATAATGATCCCGTAACATCTGATTTACTTTTTGAATCTCTCGCGGATATAATCTTTTATGTTAAATACTCAAATATTTTCTGGGACATGATTGACGAGATCCTTGAGGCAGGAAATAACGAGGAGACTTACGGATGTGTGTCTAAAGTCTTGGAAACAATGATATTTAAAGACGAAAACTTCGCAAATAATGAAAATAGAGAGAAAATTTATTCGTTCATTTCTTCATTGATGAATGAGTCAACTCTCCAGGAACTTGCTCCGGCGATAACTGCCTTTATAATAAGAGTCCCAGGGAGCTTCAACGCTGCAGAAATTGCTTCTGTTATTCTCTCAAACGAAATTGAAGTCAACGCGAATTTTATCAAAGCTTTGTCGCAGCAGATAGAAAACGAGGAACTCAGAAATGCTTTAATGGAGAATAGCATGACTGGTGCTGGATGCGATGAGGAAGATTTTGACGAAAATCGCTGCAAATGGTTTTAGATTTTTACTAATTTATTTTGATTATTTTTATAGAGATAGAATTAAAGAATTAATTATTAACAAAAAGAAATTAATTGGAAAAATAATTAATAGAGTTATCGAATATATTTTTATCAAAAATTTTTTCTTTTGGAATTGGACATTTTAAACTTTATATTTAATTAGAAACACAAAAATTATATGATTTAAGATAATATTTAATATCATTTACGTTAAGAGATTTTTATCAAAATTTTATTTTTTGAAATTAGAACAATATCATTGCAAATAATATTATTCTATCCATAAATAGTAAGAATGTTAAATATGAGAAAAATTAGTCGAAGAAATAATTATGAAAAAAATATTATTACAATAAACCAAACCAATAAATTAAATTTTTAGTGTTTTCTAATTGGACAGTTCTCCTCAATCTTGTGTTCAAGATCTTGGATAGCTTTATCTGCTTTGATAATATTTTCTCTTTCCGCTTCATCGAATATGGAATAGATATCAGCTGTATCGCGGCGAACTTTATCTGCTCTAACTTTATCTCTTGCAATTTTAGCATTAATTGTAGATTTAATAGTAACTAAGTTTTCATCAATTTCCTGCATCTGCTCATTGACTTCACGTAACTTTGCAGCGGTTTCATCGAATGCATCGGATAATAATTTTTGTTGTGCATCAGCATCGCCCTGTCTTGCCTCCCAGACCCTAAGTCTCTGCTGTACGCCTGACCTAAGATCTTCGTGGCGAGCCTGCTTGCCATTTTCGAGCGCGTCTTGAACTGACTGATGAATTTGATTAAATGATTTCTGTGCGAAGCTCATATTCTGAAGAAGACGTGGGTCAATGAGTCCATTCTCTGAGAGAAAGCCAGCATCGAGATGTGCAGCGCAAGATGTGAGTTGTTCGAAAATATCTTGAATTTCTGCCTTTTGCTGTTCAAGTCTCTGATCAATCAAGGCTTTCTTCTGGATCTTGTACTGCTCTAACTCGTATAAGAACATTTCCTCGCGATAACGAATTGTTGAATTTAAGTTATAAAGTAAATTGCAATTCTTCATCTGAAGATCGTTAATGCTCGATTTAACACGATTGCGGATGGTGCTGAGTGTATTGGCAACAAAGAAGTTGATGCTTTGCGTTCTAATTTCAGGGCAGGCAGCAATCATATCAAATTCTTCATCTGTAAGATCATTGAAGTTAATTTTGAGTGATAATATGACAGCTGTCTCTGGGTTCGTCTTGTATAACTTCAAAACGAATTTCTTGAATTTGTTTGCGTCAATTTCGAATTCTTTTTCTGCAATGAGGACAATTCTGTATAAAAGCTCCGGTTCAACATCGGCGATGCGGTCATCATCGTAGAGAGTGTTGATAATCCTGGCCACATCTGTCAGTTCTTTAACAGATTCTCTCTGATTATCAATTGCATCGATTAAAACACCGAGTGGATCAATACGTGGGCGGACAACAATTTTGCGCTTCTGGCAGAATGCTGTAACCTCCTCTTCTAATGGTTTAACTTCCCAGTTTCTTGATAGAGTAATTAAATCTTGCGCGTTATCTGTGTTAATTTCGTATTTTTTGTCCTGGCAGTATGAAAGGAACGTGAGAAATGAGTCGCGGAGAACATTTTCCTTGACTTCGAATCCTTCGGGATTTTGTGCTGATTGTTCTGCGAAATAACTCGATTTTTTAGCGAAAACAGTTGCATCGACTTTAATCTTCTCGTCCCTGAGGAAGATGTAGTAGCCCTGCCTGCGAGTTCTGTGACTTGTTCCTGTACTCATTTATCGTCACTTTTGCCGTTTTCCTTACATCAGAAAAGTGTCAGTTTTACCGAAAGACGTTTTTCGTATTCTCTAACATGTTTTTTCCAGCAATTTGCACTATAATACAACATATTTTAACAAAATTTTGACTATTATTCCAGGAAATATTTAGGATATATTCTTATTATAGAGAATATATATTGAGATTTATAAATTATGATTGTTTGGTTGTTAATAGGATAATTCAGAATTATTGATATTATAGCAGGAAAATTTCAATAATTCAAATATATGACCGACAATATATGATAAAATTTGAGGAGTATGATTAAATAATTGTTTAATGCATAATTATGGACTGTTTTATACAAATATGTGAAATTTTTAAAAAAGCATGTCTCACTTTGAAAAAATATTAAAATAGTTGTGACAGTTTTTATCGTTAAAAAATATATTAGTCACTTTTCCCTCCTTTTGTAAAAAAATTTTGCAATTT
>MRSU01001140.1:0-22863 GCA_008369845.1 Trichomonas gallinae
ATTGAATACATGTAAATTTGGCAGAAAAGAAACAGCTTTCATATATTACAGAGAATAAATATTAAATTTAATATGATTTAATTTTTAAATGATAAAATTATGACATGTAAACTAAATTTACATATAAAAAAATAAAAACGTGCCAAAAGCTAGTTTTGAATTTTCAAATTAAAATAATTTAATTAGAATTCCATATAATGTTCATATACAAATTCAAAATATAGCGTATTTTTAATGATAAGATTGTTTTAAAATCAATTTTGAAATTTGAAGAAAAAAAAATATTCATTTTTGGGAATAAAAAGTTAATTATTTTGAATTGCTATGGTTTTTACACACAGAAAATCACATTAAAAATTAACTAAAAGACATCGTTTGTTTTCAAGTTTTTCTCATTGATGCACACACTTGATGTCCAAATCATCATCATCTTTGTCGCGAGTATGATGGTTGGATTATCACGCATGATCAAACGGATATTCTTCTCGGGAAACTCAGTTCCAGACGATTTGAAAAAGTTGTTATTTAGGTATTACTTCACAGAAACAATCATAGTAATGGTAATACACCTACAACTACCCTACAAATATACGCTATTTTTAGAAGCAGGATATACACACGCTGAAATTTCAAAGATGATTGCGAATTCTCATTTGATTAATGCCGCTTGGAATCTAATTTTACCATTTATATCGAAAAGACTTGAACATAGATTCGTTATTTGTCTTAGTATCTGTATGTATACATTGGCCTCATTATTATTTGCTTTTTATACTACACCATTCTCATACTTAATAGCAAATACATTAGTTAGCTTGACATTTTCAACACTAATGAGGTCATTCCACGATTGGTGGCTGAATGAAGAAATTTTATTACCTGAAGAATATAAAGCAAACATTACTTTTCACGAATGGAGATCATTCATTAATCTAATGGTATCAATAGCATCATCGCCAACGAGTTCTTTCGTTACTCATAAATATGGAATTCATTTTCTTTACGGATTAACGCCTGGACTCATATTGGCTGCTATTCCATTAGTAATAATGATGCTTGCACCATCAACAGTATCTGAAAAGAAGTCAATTAGAAATGATTTTGTTGAAATCTACAGTTTTTTGAACAAAAGCAAAATTATATTCCTCATTATATTCATTGAGATCATACAAGGCATTTCCATGTTCCTAGTCAATCAAAGACTTTCAGCATTTTTAATGACACCAAATCACCGACCATTTATGGGTTTTGTATCAGGAACATATGCAATATTAGGACTACTTGGCACCCAGTTTCTTTCTTTTCTATCTGATATATTATCTCCTGAAAAATCTTGGTTATTATCTGCCTTGTTTTCAGGGATCTCATTGACAATGATATATGTTTTCTATAAGAATAAGTATATAGTTTTCATCATGAATTGCTGCGAATCTTTTTGTTCTTCGATTGTTATGGCGAATCGCGTTGAAATCGTTAAAGCATTCTTTCCACGGTCAATACGAGGATACCTAGTAACAATGAGTCGAACTCCAACACTTGTATTGTCTTATATCTCTTTGAAAATTATTGTTACAAATCATATCGAGTATTTTGCTCTTCTAGGAGGTATATTGATGATAATAAGCTCAATAATAGGAATTCCTTTCCTCAGAAGAAAGTATGAAGGCGAATCTGTTCCAGCTGAACCAGGAAATGAATATTCGAATTCAATCCAAGCCGAGGAAGACTACAAAGAAGAAGAGGAAGTATTCTCAGATTCATATGATGAAAAAACTGCTTAACTTTTTGTTTGTTATAAAATATCTGTCTATTTTCAAAAAAGTATTATACAATTTAACAGCACAATACTCAAATATTTATATATAACAATAAAAATTATAATAATTCAAATAACAATAAAAATTATAATAATTCAAATGAATTTGAAAAAATAATACAATTTTGATAATTTAATATGAAAATTTAAACTTATTTCGTTCAGTTGTATATCATATTGCTTTGATTTTACATTATTTCGATTAATATTTTTTATCAAAAAATTATAAATTGCATTATGATTCATTAAATCAAATAAGGATGTCGAAAAGTGAGATACCCCAAGTTTTTAATATAATGGGGTATGAGTATTGTCATTTTTTGAAAAGGTATTGAAACTTCCAAATAACCCATAAAATAGACCTAAACTCCATATATAGATGCAGTACAATATGGAGGATAAGTATCCAAAGTTCCTTAGTCCAGCAACAGTAGTGAAACATGAATTAATATAATATGTATCAAATGTTGTAATAAAAAGTTTTTATAATTCCAATCAATGAAAACTCTTTATTGATTAACAGACAACAAGAATAAAGATAATATAGAATTTAAGGTTAAAATATTTTTTTTCTTTATCATCAATAATATGTTGACTACTAAGAATGGCTTATTGTGGGATTCATATCTCTTATAGGAATTCTATATATGCACAGAACAATGCATTCAAATTATACGATTACTCAAGTGGGAGCGTTCTAGGTCCAAGAATTATAAAAGCAAATTCATATTATGAATTCACACACTTCAATGGTTCTAACTTTCACTTATTTGGCTATAATATTGGTGCTAGGTTCATATATGCTTATCCACAAGGTCAAAATTTCTATGGAGTTTGGAATCTTGTTGATATGCCTAATGGAAAGGCACAACAAAAACTTAATGAGAATATTCCAGTCAAAACAACAGTGGGAATTGGTTATTCAACATTCAAAAAAATTTTTTATATAATTTATCAAGAAACTGTAGTTCAAATCCCTTTAAATAATGTTAAAGAATCTGATGAAATTATTCCTGGATTTGTGGAAGGAAATGTGAAAAATATTTTTGATTATGTTTCTATTAATTTTGGTCAACAGCCATTTAAATATAACCTAAAAGGATTTAAGAGCTATTGCTACTTTGCTGTGCAAACTCTTCCAAACACTCGTTTTTATATTAATCTTTTGTTGTATTCATGTTTGATACTTGTTGAAATCTCATAAGTATATATTAAAAACATAGTTGATGCTTTTCCTGCTGTGTAGCACAGCGAATCAACTTATCTTGTTTATAATGATGAAATTATAAAAGTGACAAAAATTTAATACAAGTCATAGAATTTTTCTTAAAGTTTTCACAAATTATCTTTTCCAAATTTTTCCAGTTCTCTTCTTGAATTTCATTTTTATTTTCAAGACTCGATTTAATGCTCCAAAATTGCATCCATATGAAAATCTATAATTGAAATCATATCAATGGAGAGCCATCAAAAGAAGCATGCTTCGATTCAATACTATGATTAATTTGAGCGTAGATTCATGCTCAAATTCAGGATTAACGAAGAGCGTCAAAAGAAATATCAAATTTGTTTTTCAATGATAAGATCAAGATAGATTGGCTCGATGAATTCCTTTGGTCTTTTCATTATTTCGTTAAGGTTATAATACTGTCTAAGTCCGTCTGTATGTACCCATTTTCCATTGTGAACAGCGTCAACGACTTGCTTCGTGTGTCTCACCATTTTACTTATGCTGCATTTGAAACCATCTTCGGAATCATGTTTATGATACAAATGCATTATTCCCGCCATGAATATCTCTGATGTAATGAAAAGCTGAATGTTAGGTTCATCAAGTTTATCATTGAGAGCCAAGCAGACACCTGTGCCAGATTTCATGAACAATGAGTTATACAGCATTGAACCGCAAACTGTAACCACAACTTTGTAAGTTGACCATTCTTTAATCATTATCTGCAAATTTCTCTCATTCGAAAATGTGAAATTTTCCCACACCCTTCCTGCTTCCAATGAAACATTCTTCTTTATTTCATTTGATAGTTCGACAAAGTTCATTATAAATCGCCTATTGTTTCGATTGATGATAACATACCTATCAGGATTAATTTCATCTAGTCTATATAATTTTCTTAGTCGACTTCTCAGGTTATGTATGCCTCCTATTGTAACGCAATGAACTCTTTGGAAAGGTGCAACAACGTACAGCTTTCGCGCAAAAATGTTCTCATGATCGGGAAAGAACTTCAGATTATTCCATTGAAGAATTTTTGCCCAATTTTGAATTTCATGACCTCCCCAGCAAGGATAGGATGTATAGCATTCTTGCTGCATGATGATTTCTGGAATGAATGATAAACAGCAAATTCCGTCGTGCACCATGTGCCCAAAATTGCAATATGGCATTGAATACATAATGGCAACATCAACTACTTTGCAATTTGTTTTCGGTGTTGGTAATGGATGTATTTTAGAATATCTTTTAGTTATTTCCGATAATGTGGTTGATATGCTATGCCAATAAATATTTTCATACTCCAATAAATATAATAACGAGTGCAATATTGCGTATTTTGGAACCTCACTATCTCTGCTTGGTCTATCATACGTAATTAATGAGTTATTGAGATGCTCTATGCCTTTAGTATATAGTATTTCGGTAATCCGCGTAAATTTTTGCGGATTGATTTTTAAACCAATATCAGAATAGGCTCCTTGCATTATTATAAATATGTATGCGAAGACAAGTGTCCAGCAAGCTACATCATTATTTTTGGGCGCCATTTTGGGCATCTTAGAAATCAACATATTAGCATAATCTTACGATTGTGAAGTTTACAAAGAACTTTTGAAAGATTGTGAGCTTTTGTTAGCATGAGTGTAATGGTTAATATAATAAAAAAAAGAAGAAATGATGTGGTGAACGCATAGATAATCTCATATGAATTTTAATATTAAAATATTACTAATAATCAGGATCATAATGTAAAAATTTAATGTATGCATATATAAAATATAACACACAACTTTATAAGCAAATTCTTAATGTTTTTCAAGACAAAAATTCAATTGAAAAAGGTGACACACATAAATCTATTTTGAATGATTGTACTATTTATATGAATATGAGCCTAATATGATTGAAATAGTGTCAGAAAAATGGTAGAGATTTGTGAAGAAAAGTGCTAAAACCGTTTTCCTCACTATATACGCTTGATGTTAAATATAGCATTACAATAGCATGTTTAGATTCTAAATTTCATACTTTTTGTATTTGTTTTTTTTTTTTTTTTTGCCCCGCCTAAACAAATTTAAGAATAACTCGAAACCCATCAATTATTTAGTAAAAGTATTTACCAACGCTTAGAGAAGGTCGATTGCATAAATAGTAATAGGGTATTTGCTGTAATGTTATTTTCAGATTTTAATGATATATGTAAACAGTTGCTGTTTAACTAATTTTAACCACAAGGATAGTTTCCGTGTAGCACAAATGAAAAATAAGCATTTAAAAATTTCGAATTTCATAACTCCAAAGATTCCAAGCAAAAATCTTAGTAAGCCATACATTATACTTATATACATATAGTGATTCTATGATAGAAGTATTAAGACTCAAACTTCTTTAGGAAGTATACTGCACGTAAATTTTAATTTAAAGATATTAAATAGTTATTTATAACGCTTGTTAATAATAAAATGCGAAAATAGAAAACTCCATGCGTTTGGTTCTATCGTCCTGGTAACGGCTTCAAAAATGAGTGGAATTGGTAAAATTCGCCGTCGTGTAAAGAAAGTCACGCAAGACGGTGAGGTCCAAAAGGTCCACATTCGCGTCAAAAAGCCAAGGGAACTCGACGAGAACGGAAATTACGTACCACACAAATATCATCATACAAATACAACAACAGATACATATACAGAGCAGTCATTTATACCAGTCGAAACAGCAGACTTAACAGGAATCAACACACAGACGATGACAGACGATAATCAGCCGAGAAGAAATGCAAATAAGACAGAACTTAGATTACCAGGCCAGGAGAATCCAAGCGATGTCCGTAGCACACGTTCTAAGAAGAAATACACAGCAAAAGCTTTATGCATTTTCGAAGAATTAGGCCCAGATTGGGTAGAAACAAGAACAACACAGAAGAGATTTATCAAGCATGATTCTGACGATGAATTTGAGCCAGGTTACCATGCTCCGCCAGAATCTACAATCGTTGATACAGTTCCAACAACAACTGTCATAAGTATGACACGTGAAATGATGATAACAACAAATACAATCGACTTTGGAGAGGATATTGAAGATCCATTCTTCAAAGAAATTCAAGATCAAATTCTTGCTGAGCGTGAGGCCCGTCTTCAGGCAAAGATTCGCGCTAAAGATTCACAGCCTCCAACTACAGACTCTGTTGTTTCTATCCACACAACAGTAGAACCTGATGAAGACATTCCACCTTACAAACTTTATCCGAAGTCAACATGCCCAGAGAAATACAGGCCAGAATCAGAATATCCATTCATCTCAGAGCCACCTTACAATGGAGAATACAGCGAAGTCGAAATGCTCATCGAGGCTGATCCAGACACAGCTGACTTCGTTGAAGCAGGAACATCTGAGAACGAGCCAATGTTATTCGTCGAACAATCAGCTTCGACAACAACAGAAGATATTATTAACAACGGAGGCGTCCAAAGACAGCAACAGTCAGATAATGTTAGCAGCGCTGTATCAATTAAAAGCGCTGATATTATTCGTAGTAATAATAATGATATACCAGACCTCAACTCATTTACTGGTTATGAAGATGAGGAAGAAGAGTATTATTACGAAGAAGAAGATATTGAGTAGTAAACTGCTTATTTTAATTTATGATTATATGATATCCCATGAACCTTAATTATCTCGAATTAGTACAGGCCTTGAGACAAGCGACTAATATAATATTATAGAACTTAGATATAGGAGCTTCTTAATTTTGTTGCTACTTCGGAGAACAAACGCGTGGAGTAGATGGTAGTCCAGGGAATCCATCACAAAAATCCGACTTTTTTGATCGAATTATTAATCAAAAACCAGCAGGCTTTGGCGGTTTTGGTTTTAATATAAGTTCAAATGGAATGGATGCACACAATAGAGATTTAAGAGTTTCTAAATACCAAACTGGATTCGATGGAGGTAATATGAAAGATGATGCATTCAATGGTGGGGTAGTAGAGGTGGCCCTTGTGGATGTGGAAGTGGTTTTATTTCACCGAAATTTTTCCATGGAATGATCAGTGGAAGCCAGCTAATGCCTTCATACAACTCTTCAAATAAAGTATATGTTAATGCAGAAAATGGTGCTTGCCGAATTAGTATTTACCATCCTCCTATAATATGCTTAATCAGCAGAATATTTTCAATTTGAATTCGTTAAAGTTATATCTTTATGTTTTTATTGATCTCTAAGATTAATAAACTTTGCTCTCAATAAAATTTTGCCTGTTTGTAAAAATCTTAATTTATAATAAGCGTACTATATTTTTAAATCCTTATTTTTTTATTTTTATTCATAAAACTCATCAAATATTGAAAGTAAGGTGAGGATGTGTCATAAAATAACGGAAACTGTTTGTTGATTTCATTCATCAGAAAAAGGTATGAAAACTGGAAAAACAAAAATATTGAGGAACCAGTTATTATTGATAGGAATTGTTTCGATTTGGTTTAAACCATATTTTAACAATGGATGAATAGCATCGCAGAGTTCTGTTGAGAGATGTGAAAGTTCAAAATGTAATGTTTCTGTGGAGGGGCCGTAACCTGCACCATTGCTTGGAAACGCTGGATTATAGAAGTAACAGTTTAATGCTGATAATGAACTACTACTAATATATAAAATCTGTCCTCCAGTGTTGTTAACAAAAGAGCACTCTTCAATTTTCGCATTACTACTATGTATGCTAAATATTCCCCAACCTCCAGGAATGTTTAAATTTTTGATAAAAACTGACCGAAAGCTAGATACTGTCATCGAATTATAATAACAGATTGGCTATGATTCACTCGATGAGATATTAAAAAAAGTAGAAAAATTTAAGTTATCATTTGAAGAATATGAACTAATTGCAACATCCTGAACTCCTTTACTATTAGAAAAATTCGTATATAATTTTGATTGCATACCATTATTCGATCTAATAATAGCATGTATCCCTTGGCTCTGTGTAATTGAGCATCCAATAATTTGATTTTTGAATGCAGCACTAGGTAATTGGATATATGACTGTGTTCCAAAAATAGAACAGTAAGATAAAGTACTACAGACACCAATTTGGATGCAATTAATACCATCAGTATATATTGCACCACCATAACCATTTCGATATGGTTTGATGAAGGTAGTTTTGTAAACAAGTAAGTAATCTGATGATTTTCCTGTGATAACAATGACACCTGATTGTCCAAGTGATGAAAAAACGACGTTTAAGACAAAATTGAGTCCGGCTTTTGTTAATGTTGAATTTGTTGTGTGTAGAGTTGGTTTTCCAACACCTGGATAAACTGAATCCCAAATATCCATCGATCTTTGGGATCCTGTCCATAGAATTAATAATGTGGCATTTGCAGACTAACCATAAGGTTATTTCACCTTAAATCATATAAAATAAAATCGCGGTTTCATTCAATTTTGAATTCACCTTGAAAAGAATAACAACTATTTCAAAATGTATTGACACTTTATGCGGTTTGAGAGAATCTCAAACCGCAAAAGTGTCAAACATTTTGCTAAAATGTAAAAAAAAGTGGTGCAAAAAGTCCATGATGTATTTTCTTTAACAAAAAAGAAAATTTAGAATATAATAGTGTTATTATGAATTCTTTTTTTTTTTTTTTTTTGTCTAGGTACAATTGGTGTTATTATGAATTCATCACAACTGAAATATACTGCAACATTTTAATTTTTTCGAAATCTTTTCCCAAGAAGTGTATGAAATTTAGAATCTACATGCTGTTATTATGTTATATTTAATGGGATTTATAGTCATCACCGTTTTTATTAATAGACAATTACCTATAGACCTTTGTCATTTCCAATCATTATGCTGGAATCCATAATCAGACCGCTCACTTCTTTCAGTTCATAATATAACAACAAATTTTTACTAAAAAAATATGATATTCAAACAAAAAAAAAAAAATTAAAATTACCAATCTTCTTTGTCGTAAAATGGAATAAATGATATTGCTCCTTCACGACTTGCCGCAATAATTGCTCCAATAGATTGAATAAACTTGACATATATTGCATTCGGCATTGTTCGTGAAAGTGATGAAAACGACAAATAGTAAACCTCACTTATTGATATTGATCCTTTTTCATTGATGGTACACATGTAGTCAAAGCCACGCACTGAGCTCCAAAACGTCCATGAAACAATTTTGCTGCCAATGCGAATCTCTTTGATGTGGTATCCGTTGATGTTGTAAACAGACAAATAGATCTGCTGCTCAGCCCCGCTTTGCCTGATATATTCAACAACAATGAAGCCCCATTGAGGCGTGACATGAACTCTCCTTGGTGTACAATTTGGACCAAGATCTATGATGTGTATGATCTGGCCAGTTCCCAAAGAGCTAACTGTCAATGTTCCATCATCTGATCCAACCATCAGGACTTTGAATGTATCATTTATGCATGAGCAAATTGCGTTGTTCTTGTAGCTTTGTGTAGTGTACTGCAATGAATGCACAGATCTGTGCACACTGCGGAAAACTGATGTCGTTGAGTCGTTTCCGCAAACTAGCATCCAGCTGCCACATGTACTGACTCGTACTGGCTTGTTTTGTGGCATTGTTATCTGGTTCAATGAAGAAAGATTCGATCCAAACTGCAGTGTGAAAACACCATTGCATGTTTTGTTAGCAATAACAACTGTGCCTTTGCTGTTAGTTGCGAACAATAATTTCTCTGGATTATCGAACATCTTCAAATAATTTGGAGGAAGGTTTGGTCTAGAATGCTCTGAAACTTCAATTTTTGTCGGAGTCTGTTTAATACTATATATAATGATTGAGCCACTTTCATCGATTAATGCCAAAGTATTATCTTCTATTGAAACAAATCTGAGAGCTGGCAACTGAAGAGTGTCAGGGAAAGGCAAAACAGTTGGCGGCAAAATTTTCTTTTGTGGATGCGGACTCGTGAAAATTTGGGCTGGAATTTGTCCGATCATCGACAAAAACTCTTCCAAGCTTGACATGTCGAAACCATTGCTGTACTTATCTATATTCTTCCAAACATCTTCATATAGCTTTGGATCAAACTGATTAAAGGCTTTTTCAGCTTCAACTCCACGTTGTTTGTAGCCCCATACTAAATCAATCCAGTTTTTGATATTTTGACTGACGTAGTTGCTTTCTAGAGCCTTCCTGTGCTTGTAGATGAAGTCCATTGGATTATTTGCCCATGGTGGAATTTCTATTCCATCAACTTTCTTTCCACGAACTTCTCCTAAGTCATATCCGTTCGAATTGATTAAAAATTCAGGAGAAAAGAAAAACTCAGGAATTAATTCTCTGTAGTCATTAACTATTGACATGACAACTCTCAAAGATTCAACATAGCTTATTACTAATCTATCTGGACAATCGAAGTGGCCGCTCTGCAATTCAATGTGTATTGATGCAAAAGGTTCAATTCTCAATAAATATAAACAAACAACTAATCTTGAAATTGGACCTGAAGAAAATAAATATCTGTTCGGATTTGTGAGTTGCTGCTCATCAGCCATGCGAATTAGTTTGTTCAGATTGTTTTGATTTAAAGCTCCGACTGGTTTAGAAAAGTCTCTGAATGTTGCTGGATCTGAAAAATCAAGAGTTTTTGATGTGGTGTCGAAAACTATCCATGGAAAGATTGGATATTGAGCCAAATCATTGAAAGACCTTCCACTCAAAACATTGAGCAGCATCAAGTAAGCGAAGTTTGAAATCTTGCAGTTGACCCAATCCTCTGTGATTTGAAGCATGTTGAAATGCTGAGCAAATGGAAGAACTTGGACTTTCGATGGAATGAAATGAGAAAGCTTTGACAATATCTTTAAAACTGGTCTCTCGAAATCAATAAACAAAGGATTTGTGTTGCAAGTGAAAATTTCTATTGCAGTTAATTTGTGGAATTTTGATCTAAGATAGATATGGCTAACGTCATCATTGTTGATAACAACGATTGAATCTTCTTTAACGATATAAATTCTGTCTTCGAAAAATTGGAAAATTCCATTTTTCACTGACTTTGGTTTGATTATTTTACATGGAAGAGATAGAATTTGCTTGGCAGACTTGGCCTGTTTAATAATAGAATCATTGGAGGCATCAACATTTTCAACAAGCAAAGAACTTGATTCAGGTTCAGTGTCTTCAACTGAATAAGCAACAGATGAACTTCTTTTTCGTTTTGGAACTAATTTGATTGGTTCCTTTCTGTCGCTCGATTTATAAGTTGCATCTGCGTGATTTGTGTAATGATGATTAGTGCAAAATCTAAATGGACAATACGCGAAGCAATCAATGTTATCACGTTTCTTATGTGCAGGAGTTCTTGCTTGTCCGCGCACTGGATCCCATGGTCCACCGTCTGATCTCAAAGCAGACCATAATCTTGACCATCTGTCGTGATTGGAAGACTTCTCTTCTAACAACCTCTTCATATATAAACTCTCATAATTTGCGACCTCATTGACAATGTCAACAACATATGGATGATCGTAAGAAGTTTTGACGACGAAACTTGCGTATTCGGAAATTTTGGTAATAACATCATTCAAAACATATGAATTTTTTTCATATAAATCTTTGAATGCATCATCAATGAGTTCTAAGTTCAATGGATTATATAGCTGATCATCAGCAATTTCAAAATCAGGCTCTAAATGTTTTATAATTGATGTCAAAAATGAACTTAAAACTGATGATTCAGGAACAAGAATTAGAACTTTCTTGGCAAGCTCAAAGTCCTTCCAAGAATGATTCTGGTCGAAATATAAACCAAACTGTGTTCTATATTTTTGCAACCCTAGTTTGGCGATGTTTTGGAATAAGAAGCTTCCTGACATTTCGAATTTTTGTTCTTCTGCTTCATTTTCTATCTCTAAAATTGGATGTGTTGATGGATTCCATTTGAATAAGATTGTGAATATTAAATAATTAAGTGTTTCGTCTTTTTCGTTCTTGGATAAAACCAATTTTTCTGTGATTATCAAATCTAAAATCGTCAAAAAGACTTGTGGTCTAAAGTTTGTTCTCCCAATGATCCACACGTAAAATCGATCGCCATTAACAATTTCTTCATGTCATGGAAAATTTGAGAAATAAGCATCAACATCTCAACACATGGATTTCCAGGATTGACTGCACAGAATATAATTGGCCAAAGGAACCAGCCAGGCATGAAATTATAGTTTTCATTTGGTTTAACTGTTGACAGTAAGTTTTGCACTTCTTGTGTGTATTTAGCAAAGCATCCATACCACGCCATGAAAGGAAGAAAAGAATAAACGTTGCCAGTGAAAAGAGATTTGACTTCATTAAAAATCTCCGTTGATAAAACTTCTGTATTGAGGTTGTTAATGCTCAAATTGATATAAAAAGACAACAAATAAGGTGTAGTTAAGTTCTTGATCTGTAAAATTCCAATGATTCTTAAAATTGATCTGATTGTTGATTCATCATTTGTCGAAATTAATTCGATTAAGTTAACAATGTGAGTCGATTGAATTTTAATTTCATTGGTACCTGAAACATTTGTTTTTTGTAGTAATAATTCGAATATGAATAACAAATGTTGTATCTGCTTTGAATCAGGAGTCTTAAAGCAGCTGGATAATAGGGAATTTAAGTCGATTTTCGCTGGTTCAATCGAATGCAAATAATCGAGAATTTGTGCCATTTGATATCTGCATCCTTCTATGTCTATATTTGAGCATCTTGGTCTTTTAGAGCTCGGAGCCCCGCAAATGTCTCCATCTTTAGGAATATACCAGAAATATACTCTTAATATTTCAATAATATCACTAAAGCCAATATAATCGAAAAACTTTGGATTGATTATTATCAAAATTTGAACCCAGTGTTTGAGAATCAATAAAATATCAGCGAAAACATACCAAATGTTCAAATTGATCAAAATCTCGGAGAATATTTGATCTTTCAACTCAGTTAATGTAGTCAACTGATAAAAAGTGAAAAACTGCTGATACAATTCATATGAAATTACATTTTCTCTGTAGAGTGTCAATAAATATGAAATGTATCCTATTTTGTTATCCTTTGTGAAATCTCTTAAACCTTCTTCTGAGCTTAAAGCAGCCTTCATAATAATAGAAAGAGACAAAGAAGGAGCTAAAGAATAGAATGAACCATCAGCGAAATTAAAATTAAACAATGCGAATAAAGGAATAATCAAATCAAATTTCCATAAAGAAATTAAAGTATCTGCAAAAGATGTCGCGTATTCTGTCACTGTGTTCATTGATTTTGGCTTCGACTTAAAGTATGCATAAGAGGTTGGATAGTTATCGTGAAGTGGACCATTTAATAAAAACTGCGTTTGCTGCTGAGGTGAAATCATTGGGAACAATCCACCACTGATTATTTCAAAATTAGAAGTACTTGGATATGATTTTCTAAAGCCTAAAGCGAACTCTGTTATTATTGCATCATCAGACAAATAAACATTTCCTATTGATTTCTGGAAATTGTTGACTTTAACGTGAACTGTCCATTGAGAAGCTGATTTTGATTTTTTGAATGTTATTGTAATCAAATGGAAAATATCATCGGGGAGTTGTATTTCGCAATTTAATGAATCTGTTGATGTGGGACGTAAAATTGTCATTCTAAGAGAATCATTTATAAGTGAAAAAGCAAACGTTGTTTTTTCCATGGCAAAAACGAGGCTCATAAACACTTGGTAGTTGAAAATCTCTCGAATGGAAAGCCAGCAAATCGCAGTGAAACCATTTCCGATTTTTTTGTTCATTGATGCATGTAAAACATCTTTGTCGTTTATTGCTGTCAATTCATGTTTTCTGTAGACGTCAGTTAAAATGTAATCAAGCGTTTTGATGAACTTAGGATGATATTTGCATAGAACTAAATTAGTCAATGGACATAATAAAGAAACAAACTGCTTCACAACATTAGGATTAGAAATAAACATGGCAATTTTTGACACAACATTTAGCATTTCATCCATCTGCTCGCTTGTGTAGATTTCTGTTGGCGCCGATCTTGATTGGTATAATAATGAGATAATAAATGAATCTAATTCACCTTCATGGAATTTTGTTATGTTTTCGTTTGAAAATTTCATCAATTCGGAAAAATACTTCAAAACTGGAATCATCATCGAAGACTGATCAACAATTTTCATAACAATTTTAACAAACAAAGATTTGCAGATGACTGTTTTCGAATAATCGACAATGTGAACATTATTGCATATAATCATTTTCTTGAAAATCATGAAGAATGATTCAGGATAATTTTTGTTGAACATATGATCGAATATCGAAGGAATAAGTTGTAAAACATCACCATGTAAGTAAGTTTGTAATGAATAATCAATGATAAACGAAATATATTGTTCTAATGTAGGTATATATGAATCTTCTGCAGGCAAACGTGTCATAACAGTTGTTAAATTTTTGACAAAATATTTGAGATGACTGATGATACTTGGTTGTACTGTTATTAAGTTTAATATTAACTGTATGATGTGATTTATCAAGTTTACGTATCTTTCTGTGAATTGTTCGTTTGAAAATGAGCTAGCGATGCCTTGTATCAATGCCTCCATGATTGCGTCAGTTTGTATATCATCGCATACATAGTTTTGTATGAAAATTGTTGTCTCCGGCCATAAAACTTCTTCATAGAAGCCCAAAACTATGGCAGACAAAAACATTGGCTCTCTTAGAATCAAATTGCGCATGTTAGACTTTTCCATCAAAGCGATGAAAAAAGAATATAACCGTTCGCGAGCTGTTTCTATATCATCTGGTGGAGAATAAGTCATATTTTGATTCCTCAGCATGATAAAAGTATCTCTTATTAACCGAATGATTTGCTTTGAGCCAAGCATCATTTTAGATACTTTGAACAAATTCTTCTCGCATCTGATGAAAAATTCAGCAAGAAGAATCGGAAAAGTCATAAAATGTGTCAATGTTTTTTGAACAGATTCAGGTCCTTCGGCGAGCATCCTTGCAAACGCTTTATCACGCAATGTGCTGATTGTTTCAAAATTTTCGCATGTTTTATAGTTGATTCCTGGATCAAATAATGGTAATTTTAGTAAATCGGCTGTAAATGCTACATTTTGTATACTTTCTGCATGAGTTTCGACTAAATGAAAGAATGCAGTATAAAGCATGATCGATTTCAATTCTGGATCTGAAATTAAATATTTGAGAAAATTTTCTGTTGATAATGGACTGCTTGTTAATATGTCATTGAGAATTACTAATAATGTATTTGTTTCTTTTGTGAATAATTGCGAATATTCTTTTATTAATGGTAAATTTGTTTTATTAAGTGGATGAAATCCATTTTTAAATGTGACGACATTCGAAAAACAATATTCAGCGCCATATGATAAATTAACTGATAATATTGTTGTATTTTTCGATTCTGGCCAAATATTTTGATCATTTTCGCAAAATTTTTTTGTGAAATATGGTGCAAGTGTTTGTATGAATGAATTACATTGGTTAGGTGCTGTGTATGTCAATAATTTAGCAAACAATTGTATGGAAAATAATTCTAATTCAATAACTTGAAAAGAAATGTAAGAAATGAATGTATCAGCGATATCCTGGGTGAAAATTTCTGGATGAGTTTCTATTGCAATTTCAGTTGCTTCGACTGTATTTATAAATAATTCTTTCGTTTGTGATGTCATTGTTTTTGATTGAAAAACTTTCTTAAATGAATTATCTAGCATCGATACAACCTGTTTCGGATACTTTGTTGAATTCATGAAGAAGAATTTCAGTGCATGCAAATATTTAACATCGAAATTTGGATCTTTAGTAATAATTAAGTTGTAAATATATGTAAACACCGAAATTGAAATCGAAGGATATAGTAATGCTGTATCAGAAAGCAAAGCATTTAAAAACGAATATCCAAAACTGAATTCTAAGTGCTCTAATGAATATGATACCCAACCAATGAATGTAAGGAATAAAGAAATAGCACCGTATTTGCCATGTGAGCCAGGATTTTGTAATAATGATTCAACAATTTGATGAATATATGGATATGTGAATTCTATTTCATTTAGAATTTTCGTAATACTTTCACCCTGCTTTAATTTCGTTCTTGCGAGCTCGATTTGTTCATCGTTGTAAATCGGATATTTTATTTGCGTGAAAATCTCAAAAAGAGAATCACTTCGCGGTACATTTATCCTCCCTTCGTACTTCGCTAAATAAAGGATGGGCGTAAAAGGTTCATCATAGAACTCAATTTCTCCATCCATCAATTTTTAAATTATTTTTTCAATAATGAATGACAAAAAATTGTCTATGATAAAAAGGAATTCATAACCTTATATAACGCATCAACAACCCCTATTATATTCAATTACGAATCGATTTATTGAGATATTTTTAGATATCAAAAAAAAATGACTTAAATCAAATAAATATCGCATTTTTAACTTAATTATGTTGAATCAATTTCATAAGTTTAATGAAAACTTGATTTTTTTCAAATTTCAAAATATGAAATTTAATTTTTCGATAAATACCTAATATAATAGTTTATTTCTTGTATATAATATGATAAAAAGACTAAATATAAGTTATTTTGAATCAAAAACCCAATCTGCTAAAATCGGATTATCAACATATGGATTTCTGTTACCTTGAGTGATATTAACCATTTCATTTCTGTATTTATCACGCTCCGTTGGTGGATATTCGCGATTCCATTTAAGATATAATGAAATATTATTAACAACTGAGATATCAATTTCCGGATACATAGTCTGGAAGTATAAGACTGCACGAGCAACAGCTCCGCGATCTTCTTTGATTGGCATCCATAATTCTTCATTTCCGATTTTGGCCAAGCAAGAGTATTCTTCTGGTCTTTCTGGCTTTTCTGTAACGCATGAATTGTTGATGCACCAAAATGTAGCTAAGTTCGGATCAAATTCACCAAATCTGTAGTTGCTTCTCTTGTTATTTTCAACTGCTCCAGCTGAAAACAGGTGGTGTAAGTCAGAAACGTATGGTGTGTGCTTGTTGAAGATGTTTTGAGGAACGACATGTTCTGCATTTGCTGGTAAAGTGTTTTCTTGAGGAATATCCTTGATTTTATGGCAAATAGAAGGAATTCCAGTCCCTGAATATAAGCGGTAGATTTCATTTTTGTAGCAGTCGACATCATTGTACATATTCATTCTCGCATGTCGATAATCTGTAACTCTGTGATCGCGATAAAGTTTTTCGAGGTGTTTTCTCAGTTCTTCGCCCCTCAAACTTAAAGAAATTAAAAACAAAGAAAGCATTAAAATTCTTGTCACTTTTTTAAAAACTGACATGCATCACATTTAGAATTCATATCCACAGGCTTATATTAGAATTAGTTTTGGATCTCAAAATTCTAATTATCAATTTAGTGATCAAAAGGGAAATTAAACATGCAGTCATGCAATGTAGTTTCTATTAGATATGCTATGCAATGAAATTGACACTTTACATGACAAATCATATCATCAAGATATTAAAGTTAGTCATACATCCAAGTTTGTTACTAATATATATATATATATATATATATAACTACATTAAATAAAACACCATGTTTAAACAATGATTCGAGAACCTGCCGATGATGGAAATAATAATATCGCGAAAATAAAAATAACTTACATACAATTTATTAAAACAAAAATAAATAGGCATTGGATTCATCTTAAAACTCGGCTTTCTTCTTTTTAGGTTTCTTATCTATAACTCTGAGTTTCTGCTTGCTCATTTTGACGCCAGGTAAGTTAAGAGGCGCAGAAACTATTGATTCTCTGAATGATTTAAGAACATTTGTATTTCTCGGCATTGCTCTCATTTTGCCGCAAGTAGGAATGTCTTGGCCTCCATTGATTGTCGTAGTCATAGGCATGACAACTTCTGCAGGTCTTTTGAACTTTTTAGCGCAAAACTTTTCAAAGTCATTACTTTCTTCGACGACTTTTTCTAATGTCTTGACTCTGTTTTTGCAGGTTTCCATTACTTGGTTATACTGCATCACAAGTTTCTGCCTCTGAACTTCATGGAACTGCTTGAGATTTGTTATTTCATTCTTTTGAAGATTGATCAATGAAGCTTTGTCTCTGTCATAACTTAATTGCATTTCACTTGTTCTCATTTCTACTTCCTGTGCTTCCAACTTTCTTGTTATCTTCTGGAGAAATGCTGCACCTGTTAAATCCCCTGTTAACGCGTGATTCTTCTGGCTCTGCAAAACCAGTAAAAGCTGCGGACTCTTTTTATTAAATTTCCTATAAACGGCATCTGACTGCCAGTATTCTTCTAATTCAGCATTCTTATCTGCCTGCCTTGCTTCCAAATCTTTGAGTTCTTCAAGACAGTTTTGGTCGAATTCTTTGAATCTTTGTTTCCATTCTGCTTCCATTGCTTTCTGGTTTTCCTTCGCTTCATCGAGTTTCGCCTGGCATTCATCGATATAATCTTTGTAGAATAGATCTCTGTCGCGTTTTCTGTAATCGACTCTCATTTTCTCTGATAATTCTCGCAGTTTCTGTGATTGTGCGTAATTTTGATCTTTCATCGCTTGTACTCTTCTATTTGATAGCTCATTGATGACATCAGCGATAGTAGCAGGATCATATATGTTTAATTTCTGGCCAGCTAAGATTTTGTCTGTCATTTTGATAACTTCATCTGATGATACTTTGCTTTCTTTTTCTTTGTTTTTGATTGATAGCAGATTTGGTGGAGGTGGCTCTTTCTTGACTGGATGACCTGTAATAAACTCAATAAATTCTGGCGGAGCTTTGACTTCTGTTTGCTGATTTCGACGTCCAGTGTAAAACATTGTCTTTGGGTGAGGTTTACGCGATGTTTGTGCGTGTTCTATTGAATGGGTATGTTGTGGCTCCGGATATTTCTTTACTTGCGCTAATCTTTCTGCAGCTTCCATTTGTTCTGCGAGAGATCTCTTCTTTTTTGGCTCATATAACTGTATCTGAGGTCTTTCATCTTTGTGAGTGACAACAGACCTTGATGTTTGACTCCTTCTTTGTAATGATATTGATGTTTGTGCACGATCTTGATTTAGCATCCTATTAAGATCGAGATTGAAGTCTCTATTGATTTTTAATTTAGGTGTTTCGTTATTATTTGCTTTTTGTGGTGTTTCTTCAGTTTTTGAATGTGGAATTTCTTCTGTTGATTTATTTTCTGGATTTTCTTCTGGTTTCTGTTCTGTATTATCATTATTTTGCTCTGGCTGTGGTTTTGAATCCGATTCTGTTTGAAAAAATGATGATTTTTCTATAGTTTCTTTGATTTCTGGCGAAACTGCAGTTGTATCGCTAGATTCTTCTTTGCTTTCAGTAGATGTTTCTTGAGATTCGTCTTTAGATTCATTGTTTCTAGAAATTTCAGAAGAGTTATTATTTTTTTCTGTTTGAGGAAGTATTTTGTTTGATTTCTCTTCCTCTTGAGTATTAGTAGTTTGATTTTCATCCGATTTTTGTGTTTTGTTTAAATCATTATTTTCGTTATTTTCATTTTCTTGTTTTTCATCCGTTTTATTAACCATATTGGTTTTATTATTCTCGCTTATTATCGGAATAATTGGATTTTCTGTCAGAATATTCTTTATTGAAAGAATATTATTTTCTTCTTTGTTTGCTTCGTCTGTATTTAGTTTATCTTTTGCTGCATTGTCATGTGTCTGTATATCAGAGTCGCCTATTATGCTGCTTATGTTTGGCTCTTGACTTGATTCCATAGAATTTGATAAAATTCCTGAAAGACCTTCCATTGAATTTTGTTCATTCGTTTCTTTCTTTTCAGCAGCATCAACAACGACGTTTGGCTCAATGTCGCTCATTATTTAGACGCTGCTGATAAATGGAATTAAAATTTTTGTCAATTTTTCAACGCACGAAAAATTCCGATAAAAATTTTTGTCAGTAAAATATTTTTTGACATGTAAAATACAAACCAAATCTTAACAATTGGATGCTAATACTTTTCCAATAGTTAATATATGGGCTATTAGCCATTCATAGCGCCAAAGCGATTAAATCTTTAAAAATTATATGTTTTCAATTCAAATGTTTGGTTTTATTAAACTTTATTGCAGTATTTTGATTTTATTCCTAAATATTTGTGTGTTCTATTATTAGATTTGTACTTTTATGCATTAAATTTTTTGCAGAAAATAATTTTCAAAAAAATAAAAAGAATTTTGTACAAATTTTTATGAACCATTGTTGATTCCAAAAAAACTTGGGATTCGATTATTGTTGAAAACAAGCATACATATAGGTCAAAATTCGATATTGTATCGTTTTTCGAACGAAATATATATACATACTACTTAAGATCAATTCTGATATATCTTATTTTAAGAGTAATAGACACACAAATATATAACATCTTTCAAATATACTTATACTAACCAATATACATAGGAGAGCTTACTTTTATTCAAATATGGAACTTTCATCAAATTATTTCGTCGGAAACGCGCCTTTTGCATAGCAAGACTTTTGAACAGACTCATTCAAGAATATATATTTTCGATATAAAATTCCTATCTGGAATTCTTGAAAATAAAGTAATATTAGCTTTAACCATGGAGAACATAAACCAAACTGCTTTTCGTCCATGGAGGAGTATCCTTGAATCAGATACTTTTCTTTCAACTTCAATTTGAAAAATAAAATTTTAATATAAATAATATTACTATTCACATATCATATATAGTATAAACAAACGAATCTCCAAAATCAGCTTGTTCGATACTGTAATATTTTTTTTTCCATTACATTCACTACAAATTTGAAGGTCGTTTGAGCGTAAATCCTGTTCCTGAGTTGCACCTTGGAATGTAAACCATTGTAGGTGAGCCCATTACCGGTCGTTCCAGGTTCTGTTTAGTAGGTGTGTAGCTCGTTTGCTGGAATTTCTGGAATGCGAGGCCGGCGTTTGTCTTAGATGACTTGATGCCTCCTTTCCTTGGTGTTGACATGTTATTGTTTGGCGCTAACATTATCTTCAATTTTTTGATCTCGTGGTCTTGACGGTTCAATGCCTCCTTAAGGCCTTCAATTTCTCTGTCCTTGCGCTCAATGATCTTCTTAAAGTTATCCATCCTGAATTGAGCAATCTCAATTTTTTGAGCTTGCGCAATCATGTTTGTATATTGTGATCTTTTGATCTCCTCGTATATTTGAATCTGGGCGTTGAAGTACTCATTCTTTTGCTGAAGCTCATGGTTCAGATTTTTACTCTGTCTGTTCTCTTTCCTGACTCTTTTTGATTCTTTGATAGTGTCTTGGTATGAGTCAACGATCTTCTTCAAGAAGTAGCGGATGTAATCATTGAAGAATGGTGCTTTTAAGTTCTCTGAGATTAGCAAAGATATCTTAGCTGCTTTATTAGCGTCCCAGCCAAAATTGATCTTCCAGTGCTGCAGAACCTCCAATAATTCAGCTGGTTTGAGTTTTCCTTTACTTTGCTCAAGAAATGCAACTGCAATATCTATTGTAACATAGCGGTAATCAAAAATGCGGCAGATCTCGTTCTTTTTGAACTTTTTAAACAGTAACTTCTTCTGTAGATAGAGTTCTAAGTTGTTCGCGTATTCCTGATAGCTCTTTGTATTAAACATTATAAAATAAAATATAAACATTGAATTTGTTAATTTCGACTTTTTTAGATTTTGATTCTTTTATAGTTATTTAATCCATTTAATGATTAATTTTTTTTGTAAACAAAATTGAATGAATAAATTTTTGTAAACATTTGAAATCAACCAAAATGAAAAAATTAATTAATTTTGAATAAATTAAATATAGACAATTTCGCAATTTTTGATTTTTTGAATTGACAAAACTCTAAAAATTACAGATTACTCTCTTAAATAAAACATGCAAAAATAATAAGTTATAACGATAAAGATTCAATTCGCATTGAAAATAAAGGTTGACAATTCTTAACGATAAGGAACCATACAGTTCCAAATCGATGTCCGTTCGCTATTGATTTATGGCCACTCTCATAGTTTGCGCATTTATTTCGAAAAATTATGGTGGAAAGTCTTAAAATTAATTCCAGAAAAGGCGCATGGTTGTACGATTTAATAAACATTGGAATATAGTCTTTATTACAATCCCAATGACATCTTTGTATTACAATAAATGACATAATGGGCGATGATTACTTGGTCTGTCAAATATAATATTTTACATGACAAATTTTAAAATTTAAGAGAAAAATCACTTACAAAAAAAGTCGCAATTTCATTAAAAAACAATAGTACAACAATTCATTATTCAAATTATGGCTAAAAGGGAAAAAGTTCAGTTCAATATTATTTTGAAGATTGCCACAATATGCATTCTAAACATTAAGCATAAGGTATATTGAGCTATTATCCACATACTGATAGCCAAAAGTCATTAATACATCATTTTCGAAAAGATCTCATTAGATTCACGTTTTTTTTTTTAAATTTCAAACTTTATGTATGATAATAATGTGATAATTATCAGCATATTCATAATTATTCAATTTAAAATTTTAAAATGACTCATAATTGTGAAACTCCATTAAATTTTGCTGCAAAAAATATATAGTATGGCAAACATGTGAACCATGAAAGCATGATCAAGAGAGTTATTCCAAATGAAAATTATTCGATTGTGTAGTAGTATATGAAGTGTGAATACTAGGTTTACTTAAAATTCTTCAGTGTAGGGCTCGTTTCTCCGTTCCTCTCCCTCCAC
>MRSU01001165.1:0-18510 GCA_008369845.1 Trichomonas gallinae
GAAGGCCGTTATGGTGAGCGTGTCGGTGCCGGTGCTCCAGTCTTCATGGCCGCTGTTCTCGAATATCTTACAGTCGAAGTCCTCGAACTTGCAGGTAACGCTGCTCGTGATAACAAGAAGACACGTATTTCTCCACGCCACATCATGCTTGCCGTTCGTAACGATGAAGAATTGAACCAGCTCCTCTCCAACATCACAATCGCCTCCGCTGGTGTCGTTCCACACATCCACAAGGTCCTGCTCGGCAATCCAAAGAAGGGCAAGGATGCCTCCCAGACACAGGAGTAAATATATTTACTGTTTATCGGAAATATTACTATTTTTAACCATTTATCATTTGGAAAATATTTTCAATTGTCATCTAAAATCAATATCTATATGGAAAATGATTAGAACTTTTGATTATAATACAATTCTCAAAATGTAAAAACTTGAAACTCCACTAATATTATCGGACAAAAATATCATTGAATAATCCGGCTATTGGAAGTGAATTTATTTTTAATAACACATATATAATGAAATTTTGAAACATGAAGGGTGAATTATGATAATATTTCTTCAAAGAAAAAATATCTAACTCCATTCCTAATTGGCTTATGGCATTCGTCTTTGTATGTGCTCTAAATTTATACATATGTGAAATGGCTTGATTGAAAGACAATATTTTTCATTCAATAAAATAATGATAAAACAGACTTTATAATTCGTTGAACATACTTTATAACTCGAATAAAAGCTTCTTCAATATATATTTTTAGATAAATCACGAAATAAAATTTATCAATACAACATTTTGATGCTAAATCCATGAATATCAAACTAAAACTAGATTGGAATTGAATTATATTATTGAAATATAGGTTCTATAAGGATGAAATCCATAATTTCATTTTCAGTTAATTTTGATAATGGGAAATAAGGCCCAAAAATTAAAACACATTAATAAAACCAGCGAACGTAGCTGAAAACATAAACAAAAAGCAATAAAAAAATGCGCGCCAATCTAAAAAAAAATCAATTTTGTAAATTAATAAAAAAAAATTAAATGTCATACCCGAGCGCTGAACAAATCCAAGGTATTTTAACAAATCTCGCCTCAGAGTACGACCAACTCCTCGAAAACAGGACAAAGTTGCAGAATGACTGTACAAAGCTTCGAGAATTCATCGATTCTCAAATACAACAGATCCAAAACTTGAACCAAGACTTCGAAAAACTCAGGACAGAATACTTACAGCACAGAAAAGAAACAGCTGCCCAGGGTATCCAGCCACCGCCTAGACAACAGCCCGCTCCACCTCCACCTGAGCCTGAAAAACCGCAGGAACCAGTCGAGGAGGACCAGCAGGATTGGAAGGTTACACCTCTTCCAGGATCAGAGAAATGCCCGCTTGACATTACCCTCAACGCTGAAATTGTTGATGTTTCTATTATTTGCGCCACAGCTTATTCACCAGATGGCTCTTGCCTCGCCATCGGCTCAAACAACGCAATGAGAATTTATAATGCAGAAAACGATAAATTCATCTTACAATTCACAATCGAGAGCGAGACTCCAAAATTCATCCGCTCAATCGCTTGGACACCACACGGAAAGCAGCTTATTTGCGGTAGTGAGGATAACATGCTCCGCGTCTTCGAACTTCAAGACAATCAAGAAGGCCAAGAAGAACAAGCAACACCAATTAAAGTTATCGACGCCAAAGCAGCAAGCACGCAAATTAAATTCGTATCCGATGGTAAATTCTTCATTACAACGACAAATAATGGCGTCTTAACATTATGGGATTCTGCAAATTATTCTAAAGTCTGGACTTATTCTAGGCAAGAACAAAATTCAGAGGCCGAATCTTTGGCTGTTTCTTCAGATGATAAGCTTGTCGCTGTCGGTTATAACGATAAATATGTTTGCATTTTAGATTTAGAGCAGCGTAAGCTTTTGTACACAGCCCAATGCCACCAGGATGGTATATATGCTATGGTTTTCGTTCCAAATACACATCGTTTAATTACTTCTTCCTTAGATTCGACGATCAAAATCTGGGACTTTGTAGAAAATTCCGGAAATTATGATCTTAAGCTTGTATCAACACTTAACCCACACAATAACTACGTTTTAACACTCGCCGTCGATCCTAAAGGAAAATGGTTGTTATCTGGCTCAAAGGATATGACAATGAAAATTATCAATCTTGACTTACTTCAGCCTGTTTATAGTATCAAGAGCCATACAAACTCTATTATATCTGTTGACTTCAATCCAAATTCTAATGCGTTTTGCTCTGGCTCTGGTGATAAGATGGTTAAGCTCTGGTCTATTCAGTACTCTGATGGTATTGAGTAATTCATAGAATATTCATATTACACATAATATATATTTTTTATTTTACGTTTTACTTTTTTTGATCAATTAAAACCTTTTATTTAATAATTTTATACACATCCCTCGTAGTTATTTACTTTCTAATCCAAACAAAAACAACCAAAAATAATATAAATGTAGCCATGACTTATATCGTTAAATAATGAAATAGAAGTGGACAAATATGATATTTTTAATATTAAAAAGTCTTGAAAATAAAATATAAAATTCAACTTAAATTTTTTGATTTGTAACTACAAAAAAAATTGGATGATTTCGAATTATTATATATTTTATAGATGTTCACTAGATTTTAATCAAATAAAGTTCTAAGAATAATATAATAACTATAAAAATAAAAACAATTTGGAATAAAAAATTAAATTAAATCGAACGAATCGTCACTTTTTAGAATATTATGGATTCTGATTTGAACGGGTTACTTTCTCAGAGAGAGCAGCAAGAGCAAAATCTGAATCTAATAGCAGAAGCAACAGGGGAAGTCAGGCAAATGTCCATAGTCATCAATGATGAATTGAGGAATCAAAATCAAATGTTGGCTGACGTACAAAACAAAATGGATACGGTTCAAGATAAGATACAAAGAAACGTGGAACAGATGGAAAAGCTCACACAATCATCGGAAGGCCCTTTATTATTGATTTGTGTAGTACTCACGCTTATTTTAATCGGAATGGTTTATTGGGCTTTATAAAATTACAACCTTGTCAAATTGGAAAAGTAATCTTTAGGAAAAATTATCGATCGAAAAAAAATCAATTCGATTCCAGACGAAACAAGCTCGCATCTCATTTAACCTAACTATTTCAATCATTATTTACACCACATTAACGAATCATGTTCTTCAATTCAACATTTTGAATCATTCTCTGTTTCACTACGCATTAATACTTAATATATATATTTTGATGTTCAATTTGTAACTATTTCTTTACAAAAGTTATGTATTTACCAGTATATTATTTTTCTTGTTTGAATTTGTTTTAAATTGCTCTTTTACTTTATCAAACTTTTTAATTATTCATCATCATTTATATGAAGGAAGCGCTATTGTTAAAAAAATCACTCATTCATTTTTACAAATAATTCGAGTTTTCTCAAAATTTGCATGCAAACAGATTAAACGTTACATTTTAAAGAGCAATATTACAAAATATATTTTACTCGGAAAGAAAATAAGAAAAAAATAATTATTGTGTTTTCGCGATTGTCAATAATTATGATCTTAAGAGGCAAATCAGCATCACATTCTTGGTTTGAAAGATGATGAAGCTTGTTGAATACAAATTGAATTGATGTGTTAAGATTAACACTTCAAAATATTGTTGTAACACCATTAGGATTATCAAGATAGCATTGGTCAACAACAATATCTCCATATATATATATTCATGGTAGAACAAAACTGGACTAGAATTTGATGAGAAATAACAGGAACTAACATGAAGCGTTCCATAGATGTAATAAGACTATTCAGAATTTAGTTGTTACCGAATGCATATGTTTATTGCTGTATTATATTTGTGAGATGTATCACGCCCGTATAAACCTTATAATATTAAAGGGGATGATATGATTAATGAGGGGTTAATTTTTAAAATTTTATATTGAAAAGAAAAATTTTTCATTAATATGAGATCTATATTATGTGTATTCTCCAAAAATAACAAAATCTTCGAAAACATTATTTAACGTTAAATATCAATTTTAAATTAAAAATCATAACCTATAGACATATAGCATTCTAAATCTAAAATATAAAAATATTAAAAAAAAAAATCAAAAAACCATGGAGATCAAAGAAGTTTGCGAGGCTGTAATAAATTCGCAGACTGAAGAGACTATTTCTCGCTTTTCGACACTTACAGAAGAGCTGCCTACAAAAATCATCGAAATGACAGGAACTTTCAGCCAAAAACTGCAATTTTTGAAAGATAATCTCTATTTCGACGCATTACTTGCTTGTTTTTCAACCTCTTTATCACTACAGCAGCAGCTAAGGATACTCAAACTCTGGGATATATTTTTCCAGACAGCTGGCGATAAAGAAGACTACGATATATTATTTTCCAATGATATGACGAACAAAGTTATATTATTCGCTTTCGATTTAAACTCAGAAGATATCAGACAATCATACGCAACAGTTTTGAAAGGAATATCTCTTAAATTTAAAGATTTTAATCATGATTATCTGATATACAAAGAAGAGGTACCAATTTTATCTCATTCACTGCCATTTATCAACTTCCAAGACTCAGTTACAGTATCTGCTATGCGCTTTGTCATTCTAAATCTTTGTCTTTCACCAAATCCCCAAATTCAAGAAGCTTTAAGCGACAAACCATCACTTACACCAATAGAATTCCTTATTAATAACATAGATGTCGATGGATTCGCATTTTTAGCTGATTTTCTTCAAGTTGCTCCTTTAGATCTGAAAAATTACGCATTAAATCTTCTTAGAAAGAAATTGGACATCAGCGGCCCAGGATTCTTAGCTACAGCCATAACATTCCTTGCTGCTTCACAAGCCAAGTCTTTATTGATGGAAATCATTGATGCGAAAATTAAAACTTGGGATTTGCGAGATCCTTTGATTTTAGGCATCATTTTGTTCTCAATCGAGAAGAAACTCCTCAAAGTTGATATAGCTTTACGCTACGGCTTCAATAACACTCCAATTCCACTTTTTAATAAATCTACAAGACAAATCGAGAGAAAAGATGATTTGCTGAGAGAGTTGCAATCAATTATGGATGACTTGATATCTCCTGTGCACACAGCTGTCATTCTTCGAATTTATATGATTTTATTCAAAAATCTCTATGAACCGATTTTAAAGACGAAAGAGAAGATTCTACATATCCTCCGAACCGAAGGAAGCCAAGACTTGCTGAGAGTCGTCATGTATCCTCCAACTCCATTAAGAACAAGAACAGATTTAGATTTTCTCCAGAAAAGCCAAGACATTCCACCGAGATTCGATAATTTAATGCTGATACTCGCAGAAATACAGGGATATATAACGAAATATGTGGGAGATGCTTTTATTTGGTATTCGGTTCCAAGCTGCGAATTGCATCGTTCTCTGTCGTTTAATTTGATGAATGAAGGACAACAGATAACAGCTGATGCCAATACTATTACTATAAATGGAACAACTCTCAACTTGAAAAATTGTATTATTACATTAGAAACCAAGAAATTCGTAAGCATCAAATACGTGACAACAGAGTCATCACCGCGAAGAGCCTCGCTGCCTTTCCGCACGCACAATGAAACACTTTATAATTTCGACTTTGAATCCGGAAATGTTGCCCAGAGCTTCATTGAATATGTTTATGGCCAGCAGTGGCAGATGTGCCTGAAAATGCTTGATGCAATTGCTCACGATAAGTAATCATTTTTTTAATGTTTGTTAGATCATCGACATTCTTTTGTTTTTATCATTTAAATACTATTATATAACTCAGATTTGCTTATTTTTAACTTTCTATTAAAAATGTTAAAAAATCGGGCGAGCAAAAACAAATATGTAAGAAAGTTCAGCAAATGATAGTTGTTTATAAAAATCAGACAGATGACAATAAACCAAAACAAAATAAAATTATCTATTAATTTTCTTTAACTAATTTGTGTATTATATCGTCAGGTAAATTAGATTTGTAGGAAAATAAAAGATCACTATGATATGCAATTAAAAGACGAGGTAACCACAATAAAATTACAAAATATCGTAAAAGCAATGTATTCCCTGAGGAAAAATACTCAATTCCAGCAACAATCTCCACGTGTAATTAAATAAGGCTTCTTCTATTGAGTATTTCGGACTTTTTCTGTATAATTCTTTGATTATATTAGACATGGTAAAAATATTTGTTTGTTTTGTTCAGCTAAATACAATAAGGTCGTCAACGACTTTTGGAAGGCTGGAAGGAGATGACTGAGAATTCATTAATTCTCTCTGTTGGCGAAGGTGGAGTTCTTCAAGTGCGGCTATCTCCTGCTTCTGTTTCTCTAGCAGAGCCTTGTAGTCAGGGTCATTGAAAACCTCCTCGTCAAGGTCATCAGATAATTCTTCCTGTTTCGGAGCAATCTGTTGCCTGTAGTCAGTCAGGGATTGCCTGAGTGCTTCACTGATTTGGTTCCTGATCGAGTTTTTCACCTCAATTTCCTCTGCGGGCGACAGGCCGACGTTTTGTGCTAATTCGGAAACAACTTGGGCTATATCATCGTTTTCGGTGTCGAACGGGAATCCGATTTTTATGTCCTCATTATCTCTGTGGATTGTGAGGTTGATCTCGACATGGCTTGGAAAACCTACTGCAGACATTGCCTGTTTTTTTTTAAAGGGAAATTTCAAAAGAAAACGATTATTTTCACATTTACCCTTTTTTAATTACCCTTATAATTGTGAAGAAAACGATTATTTTTTTAAATTTCCCTTAAATTTTCCCCTTAGAAATCGACACTTTTGTAACCGAAATTGAATGGAAAACGATTATTTTCATATTTACCCTTTTAAATTACCCCTTTATTTGTGAGGAAACGATTATTATCACATTTACCCTTTAAATTTACCCTTGTATTTGTGAGTAAAACGATTATTTAAAAATTTTGCTCCAAAATTAGTCAATGTTTTGTCACTTTTGGTTCTTTTTAATCATTACCCTTTTTAATTTTTGTTTTCGAATTAATATTACCTCAATATTACAAAAATCACTGAAATCATGATTTTTTTCCCGAAAAAAGTGATTTGTCACGTTTCCGAAAATCTTTGATGAGTTTTAAACTTTCGATAGATAGATTCATCTACATATATGCAATCCAAATTTCACTTCAAATTGTCTCAACCACTAAAAATAAACAAAATGACAAATGACAAGGTTATAATCTCCAGATCACAGCCTTTAAATCAAATATTTCAAATAACTACACGAAATATGACCTATTAGCGCAATTCTGCATTTTTTTCGAAAGATTTTTATTGAGAGAAATTTTTAATTTTGATTTTTGTCCATTTTACATATTATTTCTGAAATAAATAGTTGATACTATAACATAATCCTAAAGCAAAGCTCATAAAAAACCAAAAAATAATAAATAATATTTTGATTAATTGTTAGAGTATTAAAAAGATGATAATGTTTATTAACAAGCCGAGAATTAAACTCTGAGAGATTCATCGTCTTCGTTATTATATGGATTGCTGATTGGAGCAACATTGTTTAGTGGCGGTGTTGGTGCGTTTGCGTTTGTTGTAGCTGGTGCTGGAATATCAACATCTGCCTGGAAATCAGGAGATGGCTGAACTTCAATTTCTTGATCATTTTCTAAAACATCTGTTGGAACTTCAACGATCCTTGGCATTGGTGGAAGTGGTGTCTCACCATCCCATATCTGCGTGGCATTGTTGAAGATTGTGTTGAAGTCGAGTCTTTCGATATCTTCGATTGTAAATTCTTGTGGTTGCTGTGGTTCGCTTGAAGCAAGGGAAGCATAGCCACCACGAGCACGCTCGAGACGGAAGAGATACATTGCACCAATAACGAGTGCGAGGTTGACAAGATCTGCAAAGAACTGGTAAATCCACTCTGGAATTCCGAAGATTGCGAAGACAAGCTGCAACATAACGGTGAGGCCTAAGTAAATAACAAGAATATATGAGATCAATCTGTAGATTGTTAATTTCTTCTTAAGTGGAGTAGTAGTTGGGTCAATTCCGCGCTCCGCAATAACATACATGTGAGCATAGATCTGAATCATGCACATTCTTGTTCCCTTCATAACAATACGAATTACGAAATACAATGCGATGGCAAATACGACAAGTAAAACCAAGCTGAGCCAAAATGATTTTGCGTATCTATAACCGTAAATTGTGCCAATCATTATAGCATCAAGGAGAAGGATAAGACCAATATCCTTATATGTGTAGTTGTTGTGAATGATTCCGAAGCCGTTTGATGTTAAAACGAAGCAAGATATTGTGATGAACATGAAGAAGCATGCGAAAACAACTGTAGCTTCAGCAACTCCATTGTTAGAATCAGATTTATTGAAATGCGCATAGTAGCCACAGTCAACGAGGACAGTAAGAAGAGCTAAGACGAAAGCAGCAGTGAAAACTTTGTGAACAAGTGAAGATCCTTTGCAATTGAGTGCCCAGTTGATAAACCAGTAAATCAAGCATAGAGCGAACAAGACAGCCATTATAGGCTTAGCGTAGAGGCATGGAATCAAATCTGTTGATAATTTAGAATCTGGATTAGCATAATGAAGATCTGCTTTATAAATTGAAGAAAATGACTTGCAACTGGCTATTGCCGTGTAATAACGAGCTCTGGCAGGAACTTTAAGATAGAAGTCAGCTTTACCTTTAACAACTTCATGATAATCAGCTGTAGAGCACATTTGAGCGAATGTATCGCAGTTAAGGAACTTATATTCTGCCATTTTCTTGATTTCATCACTTGTGCAGAGAGCGACAACAAGTGCACCTGAGTTTGCATCAGTAAAGTTAGCTGTGAGTGTACCGCCTGACTGAAATCCCCATCTGAGAACTGATGGGGCAATAATTGTGTCAGAGGAATATGCTGTGAGTGTCACACGATATCCTAGGATTAAGGAAAGCATTTTGAAAAGTGACAATTTTTTTAATTAATCAATCAATTTTCGATCAGTTATAAATCGATTGAACTCTAGCAGATGATTGATTTTCCTTCGATTTATTTTCAAAATCTCGTTTTCCATAGAAACCTTATCATAGAAATCTTATTTACATGACAAATTTTTAAAATAATCGTCATTTTCATATAATTATTTTTATTTACATGTCAAATTTATATATCAACGTCATTTTTCAATATTAAAAAAATATACGCCACTTTTTGAATCGCTCAAAAAATGGCAGTAAATTTTTATTTTTGCGTCTTCAATTTTGAATCATTTTAAGCATCTTTTATTCATGATATATATTATTAATCGTTTCAATTCAAAATTGAATACTCAAGAATTTACATGACAAATTAATTTATCATTGTCATATTATTATTTACACGACAAATTTCCAAAGTCTTCATGAAAATTAAGCATCAAAACATCTACCATACGATTAACATTCCTTTCTAATTATAATTCTAAGTTTAATGATGGTAGATGTATAAGTTAGAAGATTACTTCTATAGTAGAATGTAAAAATCTTTATTATATCTAAAATAGTATATTTACATGTCAAAAGGTCATATTAATATCACTTTTCTAGATTTACATGCCAAAAGCTTATTCAATGGAATTCTTTAGTATCAGTGCATGTATTCAGTTTCCCAAATTACATGCTGTTACACTATGTGGTGAATATTCTTTCCTAAATGTATTATTAAGTTTACGAACACAATACGATATGGGAAGGCTTTTTCCTATATGATGATATTTACATGTCAAATTATGTCACCTTTCAATGAGGAGACAAAAACATAAAATTAATTAAAATTGCTTGCAATTAGCTATGTTTCAGAAAATTATTTGTTTCTTATTCAATTCCATAAATTTTTCAGTGTTTCTTATTCAATTCCATAAATAACGAAGATTTTCTCACTCACCACGTCGTGCCATTCCATTCTCAGTAGTGCATAAGCATGATCCTATATGGGATCGGTTTGTTGGACCAGATATTACACCTTATATACTCACCAACCCAAAGTTAAGAATTACACAAGGGGATATATTAGTATTAGAACTATATTTTGTTAATTTTCGATGGAAAGGAGCAATAAATATTCATAATATAGCTGGAAATCACGTATTAATAGCTAAATCTTTCTTTTATCATATCAAATCCTCTGAAAGTGGTGGATCTGTTAATGTAACTAGGGGATCCTGCGTTCAATACCATGTTTGTAGCATTGATTCATACAGCAATAATTTTGGATGTCATTCTTATGTAGCTGCAAATCCAAATTATATTATTGAAAGCTCAATTTCACAGTTTGGGATATTCTTCTTCTATTTATCTTACGGGTTTAAATAAACTTATTGAATCCACAAACATCTCTTTTTCAAAATGCACACAAGTTTCTGGATATTATTGCTATTCTGATAGTGAATTTGCACAAACAAATTTTACATCGGTATTTAATAACACAGCAGATCGATTATATATTGTAGGTCATGAATTTTGTAGTCAAAATATTTCTCATTGTAAATTTATTAATAATGTTGTACCCACTAAATTATATGGACTTATTTTCAATAATGAAAAATCGGTGAGAATTGATTTGTGCGTTTTTATATCGAATTCTGTCCCTTATATATTCTTTACAAATGCTGGAGATTGTTTTGTTGATAAATGTTATCTATGCAATAATACTTTTGAAACAATGGCATACAATGGTATATGGGACATATTAAATGAGAATATTAAAACAACGGATTCACTTGAATTCGATCTTCAGTATTTTTCTACTGAAAATTGCAATGCTGATTTTCTTAGTTCGCTCATTGATGAAAGAACTAGTGACATTTCATCAGATATCAAAATCATCCTAATGATGCATTCAATATTTGTTTGTTCTGGTTTTTCATAATAATTAAGCGAATTCAAAATTGAATGAAAGCGCCAAAAGAATCGCCCCTAAATTAGTATAAATATTGAATCAGTATTATTTTGTTTTGAGAGTTGCAAAATATCATGTTAAAAATCGTCATCATTCAGATAAATTTGAATCAAGCTCTTCATTTCGTTACTTTTCGATTCTTTCATCATTTTTCGACTGACAAATGCTTTATTTTCCAATAATATCTTTGCTATATCAACACTGTCATTTTCGATTGCAATATTCAATGGTGTCTTAGCATCATTAGACTCGATGTCAATCATTGCTCCATGTTTTACAAAAAGATCAACAATTTTCTTACTCTTCGATGATACAGCAAAATGCAATGCTGTCATACCACCTTCGCATTTTTTATTAAGCTCGCATCTCCCATTTTCAATTAGAATTTTCGCACATTTCTCATTGCCCGCAATGCATGCATTGTGGATAGGCTGCAGTCCAATAAAGTCGAAATCATTTACGTTTTCACCATTTTCCAATAAAAACAAAATTAAATCTTCTCTTGAATTAGAAACGAAAGTCAAAGGTGTGAATTCTTGAGGTGTTAAATCTATTTTCCCTAACTTTAATAGATATAATAATGCATCTGTGTTGAATTTTGGCTGGATTTCGAAGAAATTTATATTTGGAATTTCGTAATTTTCACACAACCAGTTTAAAATCACATTATTGTGCGATTCTATGGCAACAATGAAGGTTTGTGATAAATCGCAACCGTTTTGCTGACAAAGTCTAACAATTTCATGATTACCTCCATATACTGCTTTTTTTCCTGTTTCATTATTAACCATTGCTTTGTTCATCAATAAATATCTGAATATTTTAGTAGATCCGAATGTAGCTGCAAGGTCTGCCATTGAAATGTTATTTCCACGGAAGTGATATTCTTTTGTGTAGTCAAAATCGTTTTTGTTTGATTCTTCTATAAATTTATCAAAGTTATCTAGTCGGATTAAGTATGGTATTGTTGACCTTTCGAATTCTTCTTCAATTAAATCTAAATTCATGCTTGTATACATTGGTATTCTTGGTCTTTTTGCACTTATTATCTTATTTCGAATCAAATATTCTGAAAATCGACCTGATTTGACATAAATTGTTTCCGATTTTGGTAATTTGCTTAGAATATGAACTAAAAATTTCCAAGAAAATGGCCTAATGTTTGAAATATGACATACTAAGGCGAAAATATATTCATACTCGTTGGAAAAATTCTCAAAGATATATTTTATTGACTCGTTCAAACTTTCAGCTGTTAAGTCACACAGAAAATCTTCAATTTTATGAAATCTTTTGATTCCCTCATCATATTTATCAAATAAGCTATCATCCAAATATACTTCATCTGACATTTGACACTTTACGAAATATGACACTTTATGATCAATGAGACTTTGCAGCAGATAATGCTGAAAATATCAAGAATTGTATTTAAGTATTTTTATATGGTTATTCTAAGCATGTATGTCTTCTCTCTTGAGACAATAAAATCAAGAAATCTTTTAAATTAATGATGCCTATAACACACTTTTTTTTATTGGAATATCATTATGGAATTGCAGAGTATCACGATAAAATTTTATTTTAAAATAACAAAGGTTCTATATTGCATTGACTTTATTGTTCCTAGAAATATGACCAATTATGCTGAAATCACTTGCTTCAGTCTTGATAATATTATCATTATAATATTTGGAAATAATACCTTGTATATTCGCGCTAAAACAAAAAGAAAACAATAAAAACATTCGTCACTTTTAATTGTCAATTTTTAGCCGTCACTTTTTAATATTAATGATTTTTTTATTTTCAATTTTAGGAAAATCAGAGGAACTAAATGGAATATTTTCCAAATGTTTTCATGACAAATTAATCGAAATAGAAGCCAGTGGTTCATCAAAACAAGATATAAATGACACAATGCAGGTGACTCTTCCGGAATATTCGGTTTATCCATGGGAAAAGAGATACGATTGGTGCTCAAACTGTGGCCGTAGTTACGACTTTCATCCTTGGATTACTTATAGCATTAAAAATCGCAAAATGAAATTTAATAAGTATTATGTTCGTTGTGGATGCTGTTACAACAAGTGTTGCTGCGATGATGATTATTACGGATGCTTTGATTGCGGCCTTTACAGTTGGTCTGTGCACATTTCGGACGATAAGAAAACATGGACTGAAATTCACAGAGTTGACAAGGACAATGAAATGAGAAGATGCAAGGAGAATACATATACACTCGGTAAAGAGTACACAACTACATATGTCAGAATTACTCAAAACGATCCTTGCCCAGGAAGGCCACCTTGCATGTCCATTAACAGAATTGAGTTCTTTGGTAGTACTTTTGGCGAAGGAGGTGAAGATGAAGATCAACAATTCGTCTCTTTCCATGATGACGATGAAGATGTCAGCATCATTGGCCACATAGCAAGAAACTCAGACACTAAATGAACAACACATTTGTATTATTGAAGCAAAAAACTAATTTTCATCAGTTAAGTTAATTTTAGAAATTTCTCAAATTTTTAAAACCCTAAAATTGTTTTAAAATATTATAATTCATGACAAGTATATTATGAGTTTATCATCAAAATTTAACAACGGTGCGACTCTGTAAAAGTGTCATTATTACGACTCCTCATTACAAAATTGAATCTTGGTATGTAATGTATTTTCCAAACATATAAAATATAAAACTAATCTTTATTCATTTAAACTTTATTTTCTGCAGCATATTTTGATGCTATTGCTGCAGATTCAAGAATTGCCTGCTTTGAAAATTTGTGTGATGTGAAATATTTATATTTTTGTAGCCAGAAGAAGCACAATCCAGCAACATGTATTGTAATCAATATCGACCATATTAGGCTATAAACAGCAAGGAATGTACCAGCTTTTCCTGCTAGACTATCAATTGTGACCATCCAACCAATGGAACCAAAATCGAACCATCCAACTCCCAAGAAAAACATGAAGATGATAAAGATTGAATCAACAACAAAGAACTCTACAAATTTCAAAGCTTTTTGTGCCATCAATGATATATACAACGTGTAGAAATCGAGCTCAAGAAGGATTGGAATGGCACAAATCAGATAAAGAGAACTATAAACTAAACTGGCTGCTGGTGACTTCATCGATCCACCATCAAATATAGCAATCAAACATCCTACACAATTCAACAGAAGCAGACTGAATCCAACATAAACACTGTAAATTTGATGTTGCATCATTTTTCTTGCATCTTCAGGTATATCTTCTTCAGGATAATATTTATACCAATTCAAATAAATAGGAAAGTTTCTCTTATGTGTATTCAACTGATTATATGTTCCATTTGCTTTTGCTTCTTCAATCTCTCTTTCTCTTTGTGCAATTCGTTGTTCTCTTTCTGCCAAATTTCTTTCTTTTTCTATTAGTTCTTTCTCTGATATATAGACACCAGTTGCTGGATCTTTATATCCTTTGTTATTTGTATCATTCATTGATTTTAATGATGATTTAGTTGATGTTTGCTGGCTTTCTATGTCATTTATCTTTTTGTTTTGATTTGTATCTGTTTGGTTAAATGGATTATATGAATCTGAACCAGAATCAAAAGGATTCGACATCAATCAATAATGATGACTGTTATAACAAAATAAAATTTTGCGATCATTTGATCCAAAATTTAAAAATAAAATTTATAATGTTTGTGACGCATTGTATATAATTTTCACCAATCTCGATCTTTTTTCTGACATCCACAGAACAACTTCATGAAATTGTGAGTGTAATCATTATCAATGTTTATATTATTATGATTTTTAAAGAATTCAAATATTGATTGAGAATTTAATTATTGTGAATTGGCATGAAAATTTATTATATTTAAATTTAAATCAATATTATTATGTATTGACTCTGCTACTTTAGAGATGGAGGATTTTCCTAACAACAGCAAAATTCTAGTCATTATTATTTATCGACACATCACTCTACTTATTTGACAAAAAATTTGTGGATAAGTAAAAAGAATCGTGATCACAATTAAAAAAAATTATTATTAGATGAATAACTCTATATTTACATAACATAAACTTAAAAAGATTATTTTGCTTCGCCGTATGGGTTGTCGAGAAGTCTGTTGTGTTCTGCAAGTTCATTTTGGATGAAAGACACAACATCGTTGATTGACATCAGCATCAAATTCAGTCCTTTGTTGTTTTTGGCTGAATTTACAAATATATCAACGAGTTTGAAGGCTGAAATATATAGAATGCTGTGTTCACGCTCTCTGGCTTCTTTAACAAGTGGTGGAACGAATAAAATCGCTGCTTGATTGCATAAATCTGGAATTATAGCCAAAATTTCAGCTAAATGGATAACAGCAAGGTGGAAGAATGTATTTGCTGGATGCATAAACAGTGATGATACTATTGACTGTATAACATCCGTCGGTAAACTTGTTTTGGCAGCCGGAAGAATATTTGTAATCACATCGAGTGCGGAAACGTGTCTTGGGTATAATTTCTCTATTGGCGAAGGGAACAAGCTGATAGCTTGATAGAAAAAGACCATGCAGAAAGATGGCTGCGTTTTCTTACAAAAAGATGCGATCGCATCCCATCTTGCGTCAAAAACACAATCTGGGACTTCAGCATCGATACTTAATGATTGCCAAACATCATCTGATACGAATTGCTTATCATACACGTTATTATCTATTGCAACTTTTATTAAATTGTACCAGGCAACTAATCGTGTTGTAGTTGGATCTAATGGATCGTTAAAATTAATTTGATTGATGTCAATTCTACGTATGTATTGAGAAATAAGAACTTCAAGATGTAAATTTTGAATTGCATTTCTATTTCGCACAAAACGATCTGTAAACGTGTATATTGAGTTGTATAAATAATAAACAGCTAGATAGTTAACGTTATCGAGCAGTTTTACAAGAAGTGAACACGTTTGATCTGAATTTTTAACGGAAGCTGATAATGTTACTGTAAGGACCATCGAATATCTATTAATAACTAGCGTATTTATTTGTTCTTCTTCGAAAACACTCGAATAATTATCTAAAAGTAGATTATTGTCAATGACATCCTGCACAAAAGCGTTGTTTATAACAGTGAGAATTTTATATGCAGTTAAAACATATGGTTTGTCGCCTGATTTGATAGCGTAGTGAAATACTTTATTGATATTTTTCCGAATAATCCTATTCAAGATGTCATCACCCGCCTGATATATTGTGTAGCAGTAAGGATGAGATAGGACGGATTTGAGAGATGGATTAGCTTTAATTAATTCAAGAAACTGATCATAAATCTCTTCCATCCACAAAAATTTATATTATAACATTTTGACAAAATTTTGACAATTTGTCTGATTTTTTGCCATTTACATTACATTACAATTTCATTTGGCATTCGATATTATATGATATAGCATTCACATAGAATATTATTATGTGAAATCTTTTCTATAGTATCTTTACAGAAAATATATTGGTTTCACTAAGATAGCTTCTCTCTATATTTTTTCTTTTTTCTTGTCAAAATAGACAAAATTTGACACAAGATCCTGTCAATTTAAATTTGCCTTTGGTTTAAATCAACGATATTTTCCCATTTGAACCAGTTTTATCTTTTAAAGCTGTTCTTTATTAAAATATTTCATATCAAAACAAATAATAAGAAGAAAAATTCTATGATTGCATTAAAATGAAAACTAAATATAGAAGTTTGCTCATTGTGAATGGACATCTAAATGGTACAGTCTTGCATTTCATGAATGTTTGGTCAGAATATAATGAAATACATGTATGATATTGACAAACATAACTATTCTCAACGATATTACAACCAATAAATTTTGAGGAAGAATATGAAAGAGAAACATGAGCAGAAATTTTTGATGCAGCATTTATTGTGCCTGAAATGACATTGCTGCCGCAATAGTATATATCAGTTATATTACAAGTATTGAATGCTTCTGCCCAAACTGTTGTAATTTTGCTTGGCAGAACCAATTCTTTGATTGACGTTAATAAAAACACTGATATTCCTAATAACTCGAGTGATTGCGGTAATATCAATGTTTTAAGCTTTTTGGATTCTGCAAAATTGGCATTTGATAGAGAAGTGAATTTTCCACAGCTTAAATCGAGATATTCCAAGTTGACGCATGATCGAAAAGTATGGCCTTCAACTTCAGCAATAGGCAGCCTTAATACATAACTAGAGAAAGATGAACCACTGAAACCTCTAATTCCACTTATGCGTGTTGTAGTTGGAAGAATATTGAGCTCACAGTCTGATGGATAACCTATCAAAGTCTTAAAGTCATTGCTGTACAAAGCTTTGTTGAAAACGACAAATAGTGGACTTTCTGAAAAGAATTCTGTTAAATTATTGCTGCAAATGAAAGCTCCTGACCCTATTTCTGTACATGTTTTTGGTATGGTAATATTTTTTAATTTTGAGCTTATAAACATGTGAACGGAAAATGTCGTCATATTTTGTGGAAGCAAAATATTTTCAATTTGTGAAGCATAAAAATGATGCGTGCCAATAAATTCCGCGGAAGAATTAAAGAAATTGGCAAATTTTAGTTGTGTATTGAAGAAAGCTCTTTCTTCAACTGTTTGAACTGATGGTGGACAAATAAATTCAGGAAAAATTGTATTTTGAAACGCATAACTTTTTATTATTTGTATACTATCTGGTAGGTTTATCGAATGGACTTTGCAATCAGAAAACGCTTTTGAAGCTACGCAGACAACTTTTTTAGCATTAATTTCAGATGGAACTGTGAGTATACCATCAAACTCAATTGAAATACAAGCTGTGTACCCATCTCCAATCTGTACACTATCTGATGTGTAATCAACATATGTGATATTTGTCTCTGCTCCTGTGTAGAGCAGAGCGCATCCAAAAAGTGACATGATAACGTAGTTGCTTCACCAATTGAAATAAAAAATCTTATTATTTAATCAATGTATTACTCATTTATAATATCAGCAATCGTTTAATATTTATTACAATTGATATCTATAGCAAAAAGCTAACACAAGAAGACATCATTAATTAATGCTGCATGAAACGTACATCAACAAATAATCAAAATTTTGAAAAATATTTCAATGACATATACATTGAAATTGAAGATTTGGAATTGTTGATTGAGCTTTGCGTTAGTAATGGAGTAGTGTCAAAAAAAAATTTTTTTTGCCATGTAAAATCATTTAAGGATAGCATTGGAAAAAACCATGATGTCTTGGAGATATAACTTTAAAAATATTAAAGTCAATATAAATATAAGTTATAGATTTATTTTATATAAACAAATCAAAAGAGGGGGAACTCCCTCCACCTTTTCAGATCGCCTCGAAACCATGCATGTTGGATACATATGGTATAGGGGAATATGATCTCTAACGGCCACTTTCCTCGCCGTACGTTCGTTTTCGAGATAATTTGAATTAATTTTTTTTTTCATCAGAAGTCA
>MRSU01001175.1:0-32274 GCA_008369845.1 Trichomonas gallinae
GAGGGCATCCCAGACGGCTGGATGGGTCTCGATATCGGTCCAAAGACAATCGCTAACTTCCAGGAAGTCGTTCTCCGCGCCAAGACACTCGTCTGGAACGGCCCAGCTGGTGTCTACGAGTTCGAGGCCTTCCAGGCTGGCACACGTGGCATACTCGATGCTGTTGCCAAGGCTACAGCTGCTGGTGCTCTCACAGTTATCGGTGGTGGTGATTGCGCTGCCTGCGCTATGAAGTGGGGCTACACAGAGAAAATTTCCCACATCTCAACAGGTGGTGGTGCCTCCCTCGAACTCCTCGAAGGCCGCCCAATGCCAGGCCTTCTTGCTCTTTCTGATAAGCAATAAACGGTCTATTCCTTTCTTTTTAGATAAATTAATAATGATTTTTAAACTAAAAACAAAAAATTGATATAACTTCGAACCTTCTCGTCAAATGAGGCTTAAAATTTGTCAGTAGATTTACAAGAACAATATATATACATATAATGGATACTAGCTAAATCAATCTTAAATTATCGAGATAAAAAAATCTAACAATATTATGAGGAGAACATTAGATTTTAAATAAAACATCGAACATGTAAACAACTAAATAATGAATGAAATAAAACGTTAATATTGTAATATGTCATTAAAATATTCATTTTAAACAAATTTTTAATTTGCTTTAATTTTTTCATAGAATATTAGATATTGTTAGTTCTAATATGATGGATTGATTAATAATTTGTATTCAAAATTTTGAAATATCCATTTTCGACATGAGTCTATACTAACAATGTGATTTAAATCAAAACAAACAAACAAGTTACTATAATGATAGGATTTTCAGCATATTTTGTATTAATCTTTTTTCCTAGGAGTACCTAGTGGCAATTCAGTCAAATTAAGGTCTTCATCAAGTCCATGAGCTTTTATGATAAATTTATTAGAAGAAAGACTGATTGCAGAACTATTTTTAATTAAACTGAGTTGGCTGCTGCTCTTTATGTTATTAAGTTTATTAGAATGCGGCTGAACGATTTCTATTTGATGCCTATTCTTCAATTTCATCATTTGAGATTTAACGTCTAAAATTCTGTTTTCTAGCTGTGTTAAAAGGATGTTGATGTTATGCTGGAAGTTTCCAAACTTCTTTTCTAAGATATCCATGCGCGTATTTATTTGACTAAAGTACATTTCTGTGTTTGTAGTTAATTGTGTTGAAAAATTATTACTTGCACGTGAAAAAAGAATATCAACGTATTCATGACTTGCAAATTCACTCAATACAATGTTGTCAAGCTTCGCTTTTGCGACGCGGCCGAAAATAGAAAATAAATTTGTGAAATCTTCTTTGATATCAATTCCAAAAGTATAATTTAGGAACTGATGAGTAATGCTCGAGCTAGGTTTCTCAATTATTTGCGGTTTTGGCATGAAATTTACTTGTTTACGATTTTTCTTTGCACGCTTTGGATATGATTGAAACGGCTTAATAGATTCTTGGGAAGCTTTCCTGTCTGATATCCTCTTCAAGTCATCCAACTCCTGATTAATCATATCAAACCATTCTTTTCGATTCATTTGACGAATAAATCATATTTACATGACAAAAATTACTTTACAAATCATTTTTTTTATTGTTTCCAAATTTTAGCAATGGACTTATTTAATCGCATAACCGCATTAAAAATATTGCAAAGAAAACAAAATATAACATAATATTCTTACAAAATCATAGACTTATCGTTAAAAATCAATGTCAAAATTTTTTCTTTTTTTATTCTATCGAAAACAAATCCAAAATATAGATGATTACATACAACATAGTCAGTAAATTAATTAAATTTAACATGTATAGCAGATTAATTTCGAAAAATTCAATATTTCAACTTTATTAGAACAAAAAATTATATAAAATGATATAATTACGAACAATCTGCATAAATAATAATTTAAACATATTAAAACGAGATAATTAATGAATTAGTTCTTTGATTCAGCAATATTGAGTGCAAATGAGCCTTCAAACTCAGTCTTCTCACGCAATGAAACAAAGTAAGTTAATTGGTTGCCCTTACCCTTCAAATAGATCTCACCGCGCTCTTCTATGTCAAAATCCAAATTTTCAATAAATTCTTTTGTCGCGCCAGAAATTTGGACGTTTCCAGGCAAGTCAGTAGACTGGAGTCTTGCAGCCACATTGATTGGATCACCAATGATGTCGAATGTTGGTTTATCAGTACCCAATACGCCACCAATCAAAGGACCACCACTGTTGACACCAATTCTAACTTCGAGACCAGCACTGAGCTTCATGTTAATTTCATCCATCGACTTTTGTATCTGCAAGCAGCATCTCACTGAGTCTTCAGCGTGCTTGGTGCTTGGATCATCTGGATCTTGGAAGAGGCCGGCAGCAGCCATATATACATCACCAATCAATTTGATTTTTGTTATCGATTCATATTGGGAAACAATTTTATCGAATGTCGCGAAAACCAATGAAAGGTTTGTCATGATTTCAGTAGGAGTAAGAGAAGCAGCGTAAGCAGAGAATTTAACAATATCAACGAAGAAGATTGTTGCGCATTTGATTGTGAAAGAAATGTCAGTTTCTCCTCTGTTGAGTCTGATGACGATATCTTTAGGAAGGATCTGGTATAATAGTTTTTCTGATTTAGCTTTAGCTTCTTCAGCATCTTTTCTCTTCCTGATTTCCTCTGTTTCATTTGTCAAGATGAATACAATTGAATTAATATCGGAGCTGTCTTCTCTGTCCTTCATGCCAATCATTGTGATAGCGAAAGGAATTGGCTCGCTGACTTCGTTTACCAATTCAATATGATCCTGCCAGAAGGCTGATCCCTGGCCACTCATCATCAAGTCAATCTGCTGGTTGATTCTCGGCTGATCCTTGTCAGCGACAAAGTTTGCAATGTGCTGGCCGAGCATTTGATCTGGTGTGATATCTAAATTTTCTGTCACAGAGTTATTGATAATTTCGATGATTGAATTCTGGTTAGTAATTATGATGCATTCGCTTGCATCCATGACGATTCCCTTGGATATAGTCATCTTTTCTTCTGCTGTCTTCTTCTTATTTCTGTTGAAGAAGGCCATGATCTGAGGAGTGTCAACAATTGTCTGCGGGTTAATATGCTTGAAGCACATCAGCAACAGTTTGTAGTTTTCATTGACGAAGAACCTGAACATGATTGGAGCACTCAGCATAACACAGCCAATGATTAAACCTAAGATTGTCAATATCAAAATCAGGTTCATTGCAGCGTTATACCTGTCAGCCAAAATATCTCTCATTCTCACTGTCGCGGAGATGACTTTAGGATAGAAGTGGTACTGCAAAATGTGAGCAACATTTCCTGAAACTTCATCGTTAATCGCTCCATTATACTTAGCTGGGTTTTTGAGGATATCGACAACCATGTTCTTAAAAATGGTGATAAGCTGCTCAATGGATGCGCAAGCGTACATATCGTGGATTGTTTGTGGATCTCTACCAAGGCTGCAGCTTTCTTCCAATTGATAACCATCCATTGTAGCATCATATCCAATGATCTTCTTTGTGTCTCCGTAACCATCTGTGAGTTTTCTGTTTGATTCGATCAGCAACTTTAAATCAGCGTTTGCTCTGTCTTCTAGTTCTTGCGGTGTAACAGTATGTTCCTCTAGTGAGCCGTTAAGCATGATTAAATTGATGACATTGTTACCGAGCTGTGTTGCAGCCAAGACTCTTTCGCATGAGAAGTAGTACCAGTTGTACATCATGCTTAAATCATCATTCAATGTCCATGCTTGCCAGCAAATTACGCAGAAAATTGTGATATCAATGAACAAGCCTAAAAAGAAGAGTTTCGCGATATTATCCATAACATGCGATGGCTTTGCTCTCGATGATGTTTGCACGCTGTCAGTCCTTACTCCATCAATAACTAAAGGCTTCTTGCAGTCTTCTTTGACACTGGAAGGAAGGTTTAACAGCATTGCAATTGTCTTGTTAACTAATCTGTTGTACGTCTGTATAATGATTAAAGCTGGAATAGCACAGAAAATGAATAATGCAACAGAACCTGCAATTGCCCAAATCTTGTATGTCTTCGTGTATCCTTTAGTTGTGTCGATATTGAAATCAAGGATTGATTTCAATGTTTTCGCTGATGTATTGGAAAGTAAGAAAGTATTAGCCAAAATCTGGCAAAATTCATTTGTCATGTAAAGGTTTGGATGGGAAACATTGAGATTAAAATCACCAGCGAATTGGCTTAAGAAGAAATTCATCATTTCAATCTGATCTTTAACTGTTGCTGGCAATTCTTCTGTTGGTTTTCCACCAGTGCAAACCTGCAATGTTGCTTCTTCTCTAAGTAAGTTTGGAGCAATGCTGTATACATTGTATTCATTTGCCAATTCAGAAAAGCTGTTGAAAAGTGTCTTAAGTGAATTTCCTACAAATGCTGATGTATACAATAACTTTTCTGATATCGACAGTGAATCAGAAACAGCCGGTTTAGTTGTTGTAGCATCGATTGTTATATTTCCTAGCAAGGCTGTTGTGTCATTGAATCTGCCAGCTGTTTTTGCCCAACCAATTAATGTGAAGAATTCGCCATAATATGTGAAGAAGAGAGCATATGCAGCACTTCTAATATCATAGTATGATGTGGCTCTCCATGCAATCTGGTTCGTGAAGTAGAAATAGAAACCAACGAAAACACAAATGACTGAAGTTGCCAAACTTATTGCAGCAAAAATAATCAATGCTGATTGAACTGGATGAGAATCACTTATACCATGGTGGAAGGCTAATCTCACTTTAGCATCTCTCAGCATCTTTTTACAGACAATCTCTTGGTGCTCAAAATCAACAGACATGGAATCGAGATTTGACATTCCTGATGAATTGGAGCTGTCCGAATTTGTTTGTGATCTGTCATCCAATGTTGACATCTTTCTGTTGACTCTTCTTCCCTTTGGATCTAAGATCTTGTCTTTAAGATAGCGAGGGAACTTGTTGACGACACTTCTAAATGAAATATCGACATTGAAGTTCTTGCCGTTTCCGATATATTCTGCCCTGACGTATTGAACTATAGCTTTGTCAAAATCCGTGACACATTCGGCGAGGAAATCAGCGTATTCATTAGTGATCCTGAGATTGTTCGGATTGTTTGAGATCGCGCACTTGAAGTATGCATCTAAGTCGTTAATCATCATTGAAATGGACGAAAGATAACCGACATCCAATGAATTCTGATCCCAAAATCCCCTGATAATTGCCTTGCACTCATCATTCTTCTGCTTAAGCTTGTTGAATGTTTCTAATGTGTCTTTAGTATCAGACACAAGTCTCCTAGTTTTGATCCTGTAGACCTGGTAAAGCAAAAATCTGTCAGGATATGATAGTTTCCTTTTCATTACTAGTTTCTTGAACAAAACATCCATTTTTCTCGATTCGCTTGGGAAAAATGTGACAACTTGCAACAGAATCGAGAATGTATTCTCTAGAGTTCCATTGTTAATAATGTAGTCAGTCAGAGAACCATCAATGAAGTAGTCTCCGAGTCTCGCGAGGCCTACAACTATATACATCATTGCTTTTTGACTTGAGCTGTCGAGATTGAGGGTGTTTAAGTATTCAGGCACTGATGTGACACCTTCCTGGTACGTGAGTTCGTTTTTAATCCTTGCAACTTTCTTCACGAAATATAATGTTGTGAAACCATAAGCGATACTTAGGACTAATAAGAATACAAAAATGGTGTAGTTGTATGTTAAGGACGGAATAGCATAGAGAATGAAGAAATTAATGTCTAATGCGCAAGTTGTGATACCAATACTTAAGCAAATGGAGTTTCTCCACACTTCATAGAAAGGAATGAATGTTAACCTCCAACACACGTAAAGTGTGACAAAGAGATGAACAACACCAAGAATTACATAAAACCAATCTGAAAACAGCTTCATTAGAGCGGAAAGGATACAGCCAAATGATGTCATGATAACCCAAATGATGATGGGTGATGAATCAAACAATGGAAATGTGAGATTTGTTAAGATAACTGATCTTGATTTTAGTAGCATGCCAGAAACGTAGATAACTAGGAATATTATGTAGGATAAGACGCCAACTATAACTTCGACAAGATGAGATGACTGATATTTGTGGATCATTCCTGTAATTCCTTTGCAAAAGACGAAAACTGAAGGAGTTATGAAGCAAGGATCGATAACATCCATGATAAGGCTAGTAAGATACAGTAAGAATGTCGGAATTGCGTATTTCACATGATTATAAAAAATCATTAATATAATCCAAATGACAGAGAAGACAGCAACAGCTGCAGATAAGTATACATAGTATAATGATGTCTGTTCTTCATTCAAAGGGTCCATAAATGTAAACACTTCTATAATAATTCTATAAAGGTTATGCCAAGCACCAGTTGTTCTTTGGAATGGAGGTGCATAGATCCAAAAACCAATCGACAGTACTTGGAAAAGCATAAATACTGCAAGAAGGCTTAAGAACCAAGCAGGAAACTTCGTTTTTTGCATCATTTGGTCATAAAGTGGGAACATTTTGTCTACGATCGAAGTAGTACCCTGGACAACCTTGGTTAAGTCATGAGTTGCTGTACTTGTGCTTGAGGTGGACCTCGATGTAGTAGATCCTTCTGTTGGATTCATTTTGTTGCAAAATAAAAAAATACGTTGTGAATTTTTTTGAAGAATAAACAACATTATAATAGCCAATCGATTTTGGACATTTTTATCAATAAATGATTTTGCTCAATAAAAACACAATAATTAAAATTTTATTGCATATTATGAGAGTATTAAAAATGGAACCATAATATTTAAATGATTTACGTTAGTTTAATTGAAATTATTTGAATAAAACCGATTTTTACTTACATTGTTGCTTGTTATAAGATTTCCATCACAAAATTATCGATTTCGTTTTGTGAGCTGTTTATTTTCCTCTGAAATTATTGAAGATTCTCAAATATTTGATAATATCGTTCAAAATTCATTGAAATATCAACAATAGGAAAACAAAAGTTAAAAATCATTTATTCTTGCATATTTTTATATTATTTTACTATTGCAATATAATTTATTTTTGTATTATTGAAATAATAACAATAAGAAAACAAAAGTCATAAGTCATTAAATCATGAATAATTCCACATTGTTATGTTATCGGAGCTTTTCTCAATTTGAAAACAAATTTTGAGAAAACAAAACATAAAAACCATTAAATCTTACATAATTCCATATATTAATGTTATCGAAATATTTCTTTACTTTATTATTGAAATATCCACAATATGAAAACAAAACTTAAAAATATATAAATCTTGAATGATTCTATATTTTAGTGTTATTTCTAAATTTGAAAACTAATTTTGAGAAGACATTTTATCGTTATCAATTTAAAAATTTTTTGTAAACTGAAAAATGACAACGAAGCTTTCCTTATCCAATTATTTGCTTATTTTGGTATCATTGCTTTTATTTATGTGATCAATGATTTAAATTGGAGACTTTTCAATGCTTTTTTCAATTCTAAGCATTCAAACGAATTATTTTTTAATTAAATTGATTTTATATAATATATATAACTTATTTATATAAATAAACATTTTATAAATCAGCATCAAGAGCATCGGTATCGATTTGTGGCTGATATTCAACATCGTCATCATCATCGGATTTAGACTTATCGCTCTTGATAACAAAGAATCCATAGATCGCTCCAACAAATGCGATTGTTCCATATAACATGAAACAGCCGAAATCACCGAACTTGTTGGACATTGGCTCATAGAGGAATATAATGATAAAGGAGCTTATCCAGTTCACCGTTGAGTTTAGTGAAGATGCTAATGCAGAATATGCCACAGGGACGCTTTGAGGGGCAAGGTACCATGGCATTGGTCCATAACCGACACCGAAGGCAATCTGATTAAGGAGAATCATTCCAATGGCGACAAATGGGTGCCAAGCGAATTTCGCATTTAATCCGTAAATAACTAACGAAGCAGAGGTAAGCATACCCGATACAATCCACATTACACGGCTCCCAAGCTTATCTACGAGCATAGAACCCAAGAAAACCGAGATTAACTGAGCCGAAATTACAATTGCGCCAGCAATGCCTGGCTTTAAAGGAACTTTGGCATCAATGAAGAGAATCTTCAAGTTTGAGACAATGGCATTCGGTCCGCAGAACTGCGCGATCATAATTGTCGAAAGAGCGGCGAGAAGAGGAAGAACAATCTTTTTCTGCCAGAAATTCTCTTTAATTGTGTTGACACCTTCTTCCTGGAACTGGCCTGGTGAGTTCGTCTCCGGAACGAACCAAATGAGGCATGCCTGGAGGATACATGTCGACATTCCGACGAATGTTAAATTATATGGTGATAAGAAGTCGCCAGCGACCATCATGATCATGATGCTTGTGATTACACCTTCGGCGTTGAACGATCCGTAGAATCCTTTCTGATCTGTTGGTGCGATTTCGGTTAAATAAAGTGGGGCCAACGAAGAGGATGCGCCAAGAGAGATACCAAGCATACCACGTGCAATAATACCAACCCAGAAGCGTTTTTCATTCATTAGGAAGAAAATTCCCCATGATGCAATAGTATAAAGCGCAATAATGAAAGCAACAATCCTTCTTCCTACAAATTTGAAAAGAAAGAAGTTAGCATATGGGCCAAATGCAGCCGCGAGTGATGAAATTGAGTTGAAAGCAGTGGCCATTAATGGAGAAACATTCCAATTCTCCATATAATATGGTAGAACAGGAGACGGGTGAGCAAGGATAAATCCGAAGTTGAATGATGTGAGTGCGATGACGAGGGCATAAAGAATCTCCTTGCGGCAATAGCCCATTTTTGGTTTTTAAATATCTAAATTCCCGATAGAAAATTTATTGGATTGAATGGAAAATTATCGTCGGATTTTATTGACGATGCGTATCTGCCCTTTTTTTTTGGAGTATCGCGTTTCAATGGTTTATTCCATGATGCGAATACTGTTATTTCGGTATAAAGCTGTATTGCTCAGTGTCTATGAATAATCATTCTACATTGATGTCATATTTTACATGTCAAAAAAATAATTTACATTGTCAATTAATATGATTAATTTCTTTCATACAAAAATACCAGTATATTATAACCATATTATCTTTCTTTCATACAAAACTGACAATGTAAATTATCGACTTCATGATTATCTTTCTTTCATACAAAAATACCAGTATATTATAACTATATATATATATATATATATATGTAATAGTCTATAAATGTGATGGAATAATGCAATTTTAATGTATACTTCGTTATTGATTTGAATTGTTCTATTTAAAAAAGTAAATACACACATAATATGGTCTTATACAAGCATAGTAGTGGTACTGTGCATATAAAAATGCTATTAGACATGTTTTAAGGCCATTCTCGAAGACTCTTCTTTCATTTGCTCGGACATGTTTTCTATGACTAGAAACTTAATCAAAAGGCCCAGCACACTTAGATTACTGATAAAATGATTGATTGAGCACATTCATATAAACAAATGATACCCTATGTAGATTGCATAGATACTAGTACATTACTCTCTAGACTCGATTTAATGCACCCATGATTTGTCACTTTTCAATATGAAGCAGCACCCATGATTTGTCACTTTTCAATATGAAGCGCGATTAGCTCGAGTTCTAAATGATTTCAAGCAAAACACACACATACTACTAATGTATTCAAAAATATAATAGCCTGTAAAATCAATTAAAAATATATTAAATTTATTCTCAACAAATTCATTGTAAATGACATTTTGATAATTTGACAAATTATTACTCTTATCATATGTGAACCATCTTAATATACTATGTTTTCGATCTAAAACACGTTTTATATCACAAATCTTTTTTGATTAAGTCTCATTAAAAACAAAGATGTTTTGCTATTTTTTGTCAATCATTTGATGAATTTAAATTTGGATGCATATTACAAACAAACATTTACGTTGATATTTGATCATAAAAATCAATATGCAGTTATTATACCAGTGTTTATAGGTTGACATTTTACATAGAAATAATACAAGGAAATAATGAGAATAAGAAAGCAATGAGCTCCGATTTACGCGAAGTTGTTATTTGTTTTTTCATGTGAAGCAGCAGAGGAAAATCAGCAACACAATTTTCTGTTGAAAGATGATGCAGACTGAGAACAAGTTGATTTACTGTGTTAAGACTAACAGAACTACCTGATGTTGTATCAACATTAGTATTATCAAGAAAACATTGATCAACAACTATGTTTCCATATTGATTGAAGAACAAAGATGGACCAAAATTTGATGAGAAAACACAGAAACTGATTTGAAGAAGATAACAGTAACCATAAACAATTCCATAATTATTATTGTTTCTGTTGCGAGTATTATTAATAACATTGCAGCGATAAATAGATTGATTTTTATAATTATGATACAAGACACTAAGATTGTCAGCTGTGTTATTAAAGATTGAAGTGAAATTTATTCGATGAGATGATGGATGATAACAACCATAAGCAGCATTAGAATTACATTTTGCATAAGAAATATTTATAGAGTCAATCAGCTGATCTCCATCTAAAAGACAGACACAACTCCTATATCCTTTGCTTTCAGAAATAGAACTTTCTATTATGTAATTTTCTTTTGTTGTTTCAACAAGGGAATGACAACCTTTTTTATTAAAAACCGAAGAATTTATGCTGCAAACGTGGTATTGGATGCATGATCCAAATTTGACGTAGATAGATCCGCCATCTTCTGTGGAATATGAATTAAAAAAGAATGATTTTGATACAAGGATCTTTTCATCAGCTGTGCTTGTGATATTAATTACACCGGATTGGCCGAGTTCTTCAAAAATGACTTCTTTGACATATGTATCTCCTGGAGTGTTGATAATTTGCGATGATTCATACAATATAGGGTTGATGTCTGAGTCATAAAATCGGTCCCATGTTGGGTCTTGTTTGTTGAAAGAGAGAAATTGAAGCAAAATGTATTATTGTCGATGTAATTCGTTGTATGGATGATTTTTTCGATATGTATAACGCAGTGTAATCGATTTATTAAAAGGAAATTTTGTTTTCGATTTAATTTCTATGTAAAAGAGTATCATTTCTATCAATAATAACTATTTATCATCGATTTGTCTTAGTAGCGAATTAAAATATCTGCACTAAATTTGTTCCATTCAACGCAGATTTTGCGTTTTTATAATTTTTTATATTTTTTTTCTATCGATTTCAACGGTTTTTTATTTATGAAATTTTTTTGCTATAAAGTGAAATAAGTTTAAATAGTCTCTAACGTGTTTACACCGTAAGATTTTTCTGCCAGTATATTTCATTATCTATTGTATCCGGTCATTCAACGGAAAACGATTTGTCTGAAGAAAATTTAATCTATAATTTTTTTGTTTCTTTGGAAACTTGCAGGCGATTTGATTATTTTGAGATGAATATTTATTAGTATAACTATATCCATATCTTGTGAAATAGCATTTGAACGCAGAAATTGTCAGATCTATTAGAAAAGTGTCTACAACATTTTTACAACGTCAAATTGTCAGATATATTAGAAAAGTGACGGGTATAAATGACATTGTAAATTTACAAACGTCAAATTGTTAATCAGGGGGTGCATCGAAATTTTATAAATTAAAGAACACAATTTTGATCAATTCTCAGTCTCAACGAGTGTAATGAGCCAGTGATGCTCTTGCCCTGATTGAGAATGGGAGCTGGCACATTGATTTTTCTCAGAATGAGCTTCAATTTGCGAATTATATTCGGAATGTTTCGATGTCCTAACCATCCTCGATTTTAACCAATGCTGTTGAGCCCGTAAAATATTTTTGGTCAATTTTTTTAATAAATCGGGAAATAAATCAATACTAAATATAAAAATAATTTTTTATGTTTTTATTTCATTTTAATCTTCAAGATGGATGAATTAAGTGATATTCTTGCGATGCAGAGAAATATTCCGAAGTATATCAGTACTAACAAGGTGTCGCCGGTTTATTCATCACTGAATCAGTTTTTCACGCAAGTTCCGAAATATGAAAAACCAAAATTATTCTCCATTTTCAAAGACAAGGGAAATAATGTCGAGCTTGTTGTAAAAGAGAAACTATTCTTAACCAGTCTTTGCGAGAAAAAAGATATTGAAGGAATTATTCATTTTTTCACCCAAAAACCAGAAGTAATCTCAGAAGGTGTTAAGCTATTGACAGCCAAGAACCTAATCGAAATGTACAAATCAAAATATTACAACGATTACCTTATGTTTACCATTGAATCAAATGATGTTGAACTTCTTAAATTCACATTATTCGATATGAAAGAGAAGAAATCTATTTTTAGCAGCAAAAACATTAATTCAGCAATCGAATACCTCAAAAACTCTGGATATTTAACGCCTTTGTCTTTCGATTACGTTACTTCTTCACATTTCGGCATCGAACACAAGCTTCCATATGATTTTATTGGATCTGCAACATCGCTTGCATCCAGTGAGTCATCAGTTTTCATTGGCTCAAATTCGAATCATATTATCGTTTTTCAATCGCCAGGTTGCTCTCATCATTTTCAACCTTACAATATCTCGTTAGAAGAAATCAAAATACAACAACCATTTTCTATTTGTAACATTGATACCAATTTATTTATATTCACGCAATATCAGGTTTACAGTTATAACATCGAGAATAAGAAATTCACATTGATTGTTAACAAGAGGAAAGAAAATCATCCAGTCTGCACTGATGGTCGCAATTTTTATTCGGTCGATATTTATAATAGCAAAGTAACTTTCTTTGGCATCGATTCTCACAACAAAGTCGTCTCCGAGAAGACAATTAAGCTTCAAATCAACTCACAAACAATGAGAATTACTGACAAAGAATGGAACATTCCGATGGCAACTAACGGTACATTCCTTTCCATCTTAGTTCGCAACGACAACCAGCAGATGTTCTATATTTTCTCCCTCATAACAGGTGACTTACTCTACACTGAACCAATTTTAGCAATTCCTAAAATCGATGCATTTACGATCGCTCCATATTCGGGAAGAACTGTTGTCTTCAATGCGAAAGATTTAACTATTTTCCCATCACCTCATAACATTCCTAAATATCAATTCAACACAATATTCCCTCATTCACCAGACTCCAAGTCGTTCTCTGATCATCTCTACATCGCCCTTTATCAAGGCAGACAAATGTTCTACAATGGTGATCCAAAATTCACTCTTGAAATTTTTAATAAATATCTAAAAGATAACAATGAAAAAGGCATCAACATTGCTCTTCAGCTTCTCATGCACCAAGATTTAGCACTCAACGCAGAAGCTAACGCAATGTTGCTTGAATTTGCTAAGAAAGCATCACCTGAAATGCAGCGAGCAGCATTATCTACTTTCTTCATGTGGATTCGCAACAATTCAAATCCGGACAAAAAAGTTCAGCTTCCAAATGTTTGCAATTATTTATTCGAGCAAAAATTAAATTTGGATATGGTCTTTTGTTTCTTCGATTGCATCAACTTCCGCACATTTAAATTATCATTGTCGGCCGTCAGCAACATGATCCTTTATTTGCTGATGAATATCGATAAATTCCCACTTCAATGCGAGTCAATTATCAAACCATTCCTCATTAAATATTTCCCAAAGCACTTCTCGAGAGATTTCAAAGAAATGTTTTTAATTTGCGACACATTAATCAATATAATCAGAATGAGCATTACTAAAGTATCGACGAAGCAGATGCCTCCAGAAATATTCTTCAAAACAGTGCAATTCAGGCTCTGGAAAGTTTTAATTTACGAATTATACCAAATCAAAGAAAAGATGATCGAACATGCAGAAGAACTCATTCTTCCACTGAATTTCTTAACTACAGAGCCATTGGAAGAAACGCAGAATTCATTCCCAACAATACAAATGGTCGCTAATACGTTGTTTTTGTTCTGTTATTTATTATTTAATTTGCCACATAGAAAATATGAATCATTATTCACTACAATCGAAGATTTCTACAAAGAATTCGATCACCCACTTTCAAGAAAGTATCCTGAAGTTGATGAAAGACTGTTTTTGGCATTAAACGGAGCATACGATATAGATGACAAAGAAACATTCTTCAAGTTATTCTGCAATTTAAGAAGATATTTAGTATTCGAAAATCCATCAGGAAAACAAAGACTTAAATACAAGTTTGAGAACCTTTCTTATACTTCATCATCTGTAGAACATTTCTTCAAGACAGGCACACCAAAGTTCATGTACCCTTTGTTGCAAGAAAACTGCATCAAGAAGATGATCGAAACATCAACAGAAAGAGATGTAAAATATTTCCCATGGGAATTTGAAGTAATCTTCTTCGGTCACCTTCCGAACATAATCAGAAGAGCACAAGACTTCATACAAGACGTCAACAGATCGAAGCTCGCCAAATTCATTCAGATGTTTAGATATCCTTATGCATTTCCAGCTGAAATTTTGTCAGCTGCAAAAATTTCAGTAGATGTCGCCGGCGTCCACACTCTTCCTCTTGAGACAATGATCGACAGAAACTTGCAGTTGAAAGGACTCCCGCCAATCCATGATCCAGCAGATGCAATCAAACTCTTGAAAGAAATAGATTATTCAAATTTGGAAGTTTCGCTATTTAGAGCTGCACTTTTGTGGCTCTACGGAATCCAAATGAAAGGCCAAAATATTTTCGAAGATATTTCAGATGTTTTTATCAATAGTGTTATGATTGGCTCATGCAGAACAATCGAAATACTCATGGCTGGTTTGCAATATGACAATTGTTCATCAGAAGAATCTAAAACAGTCTTTAGATATCTTCTTAAAATCTTGACAGCATATTGCTATGGACAAATTGTTCTCAAAAACATTCACGAAGCAACAGAAATATCAAATGCAATTTTATGTATAACAGATGCATTAAGGAAGCATGTCGCAAGAAAAGACAGTTATTTCATGAAATTATTGACAGAATTCATCAACGAAGATGATAAAAACTTTGCAACTTCATGCTTGATATTCCAGAATTGCATTGATGTCATCAGGCTGAATGTCAAAGCCAAAGTTGTCTTTAGCACAGGAGAAACAGTATCAGGAACAATTGTTGAGTTAGAAGAAGGTAATTTTGTTTTACAAAGCGAAAATGAAGATATTAAAGTCAAAGAATCAGATGTTGATCATATCTGGTGCTACCCTAATACAGAGATTCATCCAGATAACTTCAATTTACAATTTTTCGCTGATAAGTTTATCTCTTTGAAACCAGGAAGTGAAGTTGCTGAAATGATGTTTTGTGCTTCTTTCTTGTTCTTCTCACAATCAGCCAAATTCAGATGCTTGATTCCAATTTCTAATGCAGAGAAATTCTTTGCCAAAGATTTCTCAAATTTTGCAAGAAAATCTGTTGTTTTACAATTCTTCAATTCAATACCTGGATACTATTCTTCTTCTTTACCAGATTTTGCCTTTTCTGCAATCAACGATGATGCAAGTTTGCCTCGAGGAATGAAGAGTGGAGTAATCTCAACAATGTTTTTGTCAGAGTCATTCACAAGTTGTCCTATTTATCCATTTGCTGCTTCAAGAATCACAATGACAATTCGTGGAAATGAATCAGTTCAAGCAGCTTTAAGTCTAAGAGTTGCATCATATGGATCATCATCAGATTCGAGATTTGAAATGAATCAAATTGATATCGAAATGGCGAAATTCGACGAGCGTCAAATTGTCGTAGAAATTAGGCCAAGTATCAGCAGTGTAGTTGTTACTGTTGATGGTGTTGATGAGCACAAATCATTCTTTTCTCCATCAACAGAGTTCATTTATTTGATTGCTAGAGTCGGCAGATTAGTTTTAATTGATTACAAATTCGAAGAGCTTCCTCAAGAAAAATTCCTTGAGAGAGATGAATTTAATTTCAAGAATTCTGTCTTAAAGATTGCTCAAAACGATTTCAACATTCCATGCATTGAAAGTGCGATTTATAACAAATATTTATTCGCAGACAGAAAGAATTTAGTCATCAATTCTATGAAACAATTAATATCAGCATTATTTAATGTTCCTATGAATGCTAATCAGTTCTTTGGCGTCATGAGGAACTCCAACTGTTTTCCATTCGAAGAGTCAATTGAGATAGAAGGCGTAATGCAGACATACCTTTGGATGGATGGAGCATCAATATTCTCTAAATACGCGAAATCCTTCAAATGCGAAGATAATGAAATTTACAAACATGTTAAAAAGCGTCTGAAGCAAATTAAAATGCTTGACTCAAATAACAGGTCATGCATTTTGATTCCTCCAAACAATCCAATTTATCTTTCGAATTGCTATGTTTTTTCCAAGGAATCTGCCGTCCCACTGAAAATGGTTGGCGTCGAAAAGATGGGAATTTTGTCGTCTCATCTTTCTATGGCTGTTCCTTACAACAACATCGATGGAACTATTTTTGATGTTGTCCTTATGATAAGACACTCTTTGCGCTTCCTTAATTACGAAGAAATCATGAAGATTAACAAAGCAATGAAGAAATTAGTTGCAAATAGAAAGTATTATGATTCCATTTTTGGAAAATTGATCAAATTCATCGAATCAACTTTCTGCAAAGTTCCACAAAACGACGAAATTGTTTCATTCAACAAAGAATGCTTCTTAACCAAGAGCAAAACATTCACAGACAATATCGAAAAATTCATCAAGCTCTTCTATCTTTTCTCAGGAAAAGAATCGAAGTTCGATGGAAAATCAGCATCAGTCAATGAGATAGGCGACATTATCATCGGCATCAAAACAGATGAAGAGCCAGGAAAGTTTATTATCATTGACCAAGATGTCAAGACTGAAATCATCGCTGGTAATTTTATTATTTTGCGTAATGTTTCAAATCCAACAGTTAAAACTACATCAAGTCTTTACGATCTTACAAAATACACAGTATTATACAATAAGCTTCCAGATATAAGTATGCTGATTAAAGAAATCCCACAGTGGACAATCAGACACTCCCAGCAGCTTTTGCAGATTTTCCCAGAAGTTTTCGATCAAAATGTTTTCCAAAATATTCCTCTTTCCTCAAGATTCAGCGCTGAAACATGCCAGTTCATGTATTCGCTGCTCAAATCTCTCTCATCATCGAATCTTCAGATTATTTCTTCTCATATAACTTCAAGAATTGAAACAGCACGAGATGATAAGGAAACAACGATTTTACCATCACGCGATAAATACAACTCTCCGTCTCGTATTGCATTCCTCAAGGCGACAAAACAATCGTTGCTCTCAACAAATGATTACAGGACTCAGCTTCTGAATCACATCGGACCACAAAACTTCGGCATCCGCAGGAGTTTGGATAGCATCATTATCATGGTTGATGGCAGCCGTGAACAGCAGGGATGGATGAAGCGTTACGTTGAAGGTATGAAGGAATACACATTCATTGTCTTCGTCGAGTTCACGACTGGCTCATTTGACATCTCTAAGCTTCAGAAAACGAAACTTTGCATCAGATTTGTTTCTAATGAAAACTTGATCGAAAACTTTCCAAATGATCTTCTTCTCAATGTTGGTAAGTTTAAGACAGAATCAGATTTCCACAAATCTTTCAACTCTGTTCTCCAGAAATATGACGAAAGTGTTTAAAATAATTTTCTTATTATTTATTTATTTATCATGCTAAATAATAATAAAAATATGGATATTTTGAATGATGTAAGTTCTAATTTTTGCAAAATTACCTTCATACAATGAGAAGAATATTAATTTATCGTGGGAAATGTTGCAGATTAGATTACTTTAGTATTTATTAGTGAATCAGAAGAAGAATTATATTTCTTCATTATCATAAATGTGTATTAACGACAATTTTGAACGAAGAATAGTGTTTAAAATTGTGAAAAGTGAGACTGAAATCGCCATTTTCTTAAACATTATTCTTCAAAATGCATCTTTCATTTTATGATGTAAAAACAAAAGTGAAATAAGGATTTTTTTCTCGATGACAGAAAAGTAAACTCTTAGCAATACCAGAATAGATAATTGAGTGGCTTCAGAAGCCAATAGATTTAACAGTTGGTGCACAATCAATGTTATGCATAAGGAAACAATAGTTATCTAAAGAAAGTGAAGATATTTCATTTTTTTTTTTGGAACATTATAATATTGTGAAGTTAATAAATTCATGATCCATTGCATTCATATGATACATATATGCTACTTTATAAATACGGAACTGCTTTCTGCAATACCAAAATTTCAATTTTAGATTTTTAAGCTTAAAAATAGTAAATATATAGACAAATGCTATGTGTAGTGTCATTATTGACCGAAATTTGATGAGTTTCCAATTTTGGTCAAACAAAATTTGTTTTTACACAAAAAAAATTATTAGCAACGAAATTTTGCCTCTTCCCGACAATCTCAGCGAATTTTCCCAGTTCGTGAGTGTCGGAGACTTCGATGTGCCTCTACAAATGTCAATTGTAGAGAAAATGGACGCACATTTAGACAAATTTCGTATTGCAGTTGAATCTTCAAAGAAAAAGCTCGATAAACTGGCAGTCCCTAAACCACCTAAATATCCTACATCAGTTGTTCGTCGATGTTTAGTTCTTGAAAGTTTTTATTTTAAATATTGTCGAAAATTTTTGAAAATGCAAGCAGAAGCTTGCGAATATGTCATTAATACAGCTACTCAAATGTATTCATACATTACAACTGATCCAAGACTGCATATTAACAATATTAAATTTTTAAATTACCTAGAAAACAAAAAGAAAGAAGACTCAGCTTACATGCTACTCAAGGATAGGCGTGTAGCTATTAAAATCAAATACAAGAAGTATAAACTTAAAATCGAAAAAATTGGTTATAATTACAAGCAACAAATCAAAAACTCATTGATTCAAGCTATAAGCGATTTCGATCAGATGACAAGTTATTATGAACCTTCCGAAATCGATGATATTGTTGCAAATTATTTAATGGCATCAGAAATGAGTCATTTGATTTATCCTGCAGCAAAAATGATTGCTTGCGGTCAAACTAGTGCTGCTGTTATGACGATTGAATCATTATTTGTTGACTTTTGCAAATTATTGAATATAACAGAAGAAATTTCACGAATAATCATATATACATCAATGATTAGATTTTTATTCGATCAAGCTTACGTTATTGAGCCAGAACTGTTCAAGCATTCGAAAGAAGATGCAATTTTCTTGATTAAAGCAGAAGAATTCTCAAACAGATCAATAAGAGACATGAAACTGTCAAGTGACATACAGAGATACTACACACCAGGTCTAAAAATTGGAGCATTGTTCAACCAGAAACAGATTGATATGCTCAGGCAGCTTGAGTTCATCACTAACCCAATAGATTTGTCTAAGCATATCCACGGAATCACATTGTCTCTTGCCAACTTCTTCGGGAGTGAAACAGGCGTTTTATCATTTGATGATGAAATGACACTGATCTTGGCACTGACAGCAAGAGCACCTCCAGCGAACACTGTTTCAATCGTCAGGTTCCTAGAGCGTTGGAAAGGCATCACAATCGATTCAATGGTTTCACAGTCTAAGAATTTCTTCATCGCAGCTGTTGACCAACTCATGACTGAAGAGAACATATGACACTAGCAAAACATATATAGAATATATTTTTGTTTGATAAAAATTTGAATTTTTTTTTTAAAAATCATTTCAATTTGATTATTTTGGATGTATGCGTTGTTGCTAGTAGAGCAAAACAAACTTGCCCATTAATGCACACTATTTTTTTTTTTTAATAATGAAGATGTAATTCAGAAATCATGTTTTTCGGCTTTATCTCTCTCTTCGTATGGCCGAACAACTTTTTCTTCACAGTGATGACAATGTTTGGGACCGTTATATTGGGAATGATGTTGAATACAAGCTGTACAAAGATAATCAAAAAACAAAAATCAGTGAATCTGGAAATACCTTTGTTTTCCTTGCGACATTCATCGATCTTCATCCAGATGGTTCCATCAGAGTCTATGGCGGTTATATTTTGGTGTCGGAATCTTTCTTTTTTAGCTCATTTTCCACAGAAGGAGGTGGATCTATTTTTATAAATTCTGGCTCCTACATCGAATATCAAGTTTGCAGCATCAACTCTACGATTTCTGGAGATAGTGAAGGATGTCACTCATATGTGAGTTCAATGGATCAGTATATTATTGACTGTTCTATTACTAAAAGCTCCGGATACTCAAGTTGTATGCTAATTCATAGTGATCGTGTGCTGGTTGATTCCACAAATATTTCTTATGCAAACACCGTATGTGATGCTGCTTATAACTGTGCTGTATTTAATTACGACGTAACTTCTATGATTAATTTTACTTCAATCATTAATAACACAGCTGATCATCAAAGTATCATGTATCATCGGAATTATTATCATAACGTTTATCGTTGCAATGTTATTAATAACATTCTCAAAGAAAAAGATCCTGATTATAATGATAAATTTCATGGTCCTGGTATTGTTTATAGTGACGAATGTAATCTTCTTCAAATCAGTTTCTGTATTTTCTCATCAAATTCCGGTCTATGTTTGTTCGACCATTATGTTTATTATTATTATTTCGTCTTTAATGCTGATCAATGTTTCCTTGATAATCCTAATGTTGAATCAACAGCAGCATATATATATGAACCTGTTTATATTAACACAACAAATCAACTTGTTCTCAATCTGCATCATCTTTTAACACAAATATGTGTTTCTGATTTAAATCATGTTAATAATATTATTGATGAACAAGAAAACACAAATGATTCATATTTCATGGAATTCATGTTTTCGTTTTTCATATACCACAGTTATTCGTGAATAATATAAATATTTTATAGAGATATATTTATTTTAAAAAACATTATTTTTGTTGAACATCTGAAACATATTTCATCAATATTCTGCTAGATTCACACCACTTGATTCCGTTACCGCAAAGCTTTGCCTCATCGACGCAAACAACTGCCCAGCCGTCATAAAAGCCACCGCTGTCGACGGTGATCGGATGAAGATCAAACATATCTGGTGTCATGTTACCGATCTTCGTCCCACGGAGAATGACGTTGACAATAGATGATACTGAAGAGTTGACCAGAGGCCTGTCTGTGAAAACGTTGCATTGTGTCACTGAGATTGAAGCAGGGCCACTGCTTGAAACAGAAGCTGCGACGAATAATGATGAGCTTCCTGGAATGTCTTCTTTGATTTCGCCGCCTATGTTCGCTTCGATGTAAACGTTTGAAACATCAAGAGTACCCAGTCCATCAACAACACAACGTGATGGGTCGAAATGACCAGATACACGTGACCGACCACTCATAATGATGCATGATTTCTTGCCATCGCCTGAGATGCGGAGTATCTGGAATGGGCACAGTTTGACCTTTGTGTTCCAATGTGCGCTGACACCACTGCTGATGTGGACACTGACTGTTGTGTTCGTCTTAAGTAAATCTCTGATCTTGATGCCAATGTCTTCGTGATCAATAGCTTCGATGCTCGCTGACTTCATATTTTGGCGACTTTCACTAATATCGGTTTCTGATGATGAATTCTGTGACCGTTTGACTGCATTACTCACTGACTTGTCACCGTAGTTGTTGTAAATATCTGTGACGTTGTCTCTGACAAGTGTTGTTATAGTATCTCTGAAGTTGTCGATGAATGAGACTGTCTCGTCAAACTTGATTCTAAGTGACTCGATTTCTTTGTTGTATCTGTGGATTGACTGAAGACTTCGGATATCATCCGTGTGAGACTCGATCTGTTTGTCGAATTTCGCTGAGAAATCTCTCAAATCTGACAAAACTTTCTCGATGCTGCTGAATCTGAGATCGGACTTTTCTGTGTTAGAGGTGATGATTTCTTTGAGTGAGTCATTGTCACCTTTAGATTTGTTCATTGCTTCAGTTGCTGATGCTTGTGCTTTCAAGACTTTCTCTGATAGTTCTTTCAAAATGTTCTCATTCTTAAGATCAGAGTCTTGTTGCATCTTCGCTGTGTTATCAGCAATCTTCCTGATATCGTTGATCGATGGCTTGAACTTGTTCTCGATGTCTGAAGAAATGCTGTCGATCTTCTCATTGATTGTGTCATTGAACTTAGAAAGATATTTCTTCTGCTGGTTCTGCGAATTAGACAGATCAGAAATTCGTTGATTGATGTCATCATTCTTCTTACTAATGTTGTCATTGCTTTCTTTGAAAGAGTTTTCGAGATATGAAACTGCGTCGTCGATGTTCTTCTGCAATAAATTGTCTTGATCAGAAAGCTTTTGCTGGATGTTGTCGATCTTGCTGTTCATGTTCAAACCCTGTTCTTGGATATCACTAGTGATGTCTTTCTGGAGCTGGTTGACTGCACTCTTTATGTCTCTTGTAGTCTGTTTGTGGTTTGCGATGATTTGCTCGATGTTCTTCTCGTTTGTAGAAACTCGTCCTTCAAGCAATGAAAACTGATTTGAAAGACTTTCTTTGATCTCTGAGTGTTGGTTGTTCTGTGAATCTTTGACGCTATCTAGTTTTGAATTCAGTTGAGATATGTCATTCTCGAGATCCTTGATTTGATTGCTTGATGAATCTCTTAAGTTGTTCAGGCTGTTTATGATCTTATCAGAACGTTTACGTTCATCTTCCACGCTTTTATCGATTTTCGTTGTTAAATTGTTGTTGATTTGGTCGATTGATGATTTGAGTGATTCTTCTGTATTAGAAATATTTGATTTCGCATTAGCATCAACACTGTTCACTAATATGCTCAAATCATTCAACTTTTGAGTAAATTCGGTTCGAATCTTGTCATCTTCACTTTGTGAAATTGATGCAAGTTCGTTGATTTTAGCTTTTTGTTGTGAAAATGTATCTTTGATCTTTTGGTTGTTTTCGTTGACAAAATTAATCAAATCTTGGTTATCTTTCATTTGCTGCTTCTTGTTTGCGTTGATTGTGTCGATGAGAGATGTTTCTGTTTTAGAAATCAAATCGTGAATTTCTGTGTTCATTTGTGATGTTTTATCTTCACATGATTTGATGTGATTGTCTAATTCGGTTTCCTTCTGCTTGGCCCTGTCGTTCTCGATATCGACCTTCTGTGAGACTTTAGAGAAATAGTCCTTGGTCTCGGCTGATGCATTGTTAGCGACTTTGTCGATCTTCTTGTTCAGTGACTCAACCATCTGCGAAAGAGAACTCAATGTAATTCCATTCTCGCCTGCAATACTTTTCAGGAAGACATCAATGCTATCGATTCGTTTCTCCAATGTTTCATTGACTTCTTTCAATGACTTCTCTGCGTTGTTCTTGATGTTGTCGTCTGTTGTCATTAGCTGGTTGTATTTGTCATTAAGGGACTCATTAAAAACATTTGATGCTGCAGCTACTCTCTTCTTGATGTAATCTTTCATCTCTTTGTAATCATTTGGCAACTGTTCTCGAATTGCATCGACTTCTTCCTTAGTAGAGATGTTGTCGGAGTCACATTTGATAAGATGCTGGTTGATAAGTGTGAACTGGTCATTCAGATAAATAGATGTCTTGTTGTTCGCGTTCTGAACTGCTTGGACTTGGTTTTTGACGTCATCGCTCATCTTATTGATCGAGTCATCGACATAGCGCATCGTTGACGTGTTCTTTGATTCAATGAAGACTGTCATTTCTTGAAGTTTAGACTCGTTGTTTTTCTCTGACTGTGAAATCTTGTCATCGATTTCATCAAACTTGGAGTCATAGTTTTTGACCAATTTGCCAAATTTCTTATCAATGTGGCTGATACTTTCTCTGTTTTCGGAAACTGTTGTGTTGAATAATTCCTGCTGCTCTGATAATTTAAATTTAGTTGATTCGATGTCTTTAGAGAGTTGCATCAAATTAGTGTCTGATCCATTCCGTATTGAATCGATTTCTGACTGCAAATCTTGGCAGTATTTCGTTATCTTCTTAGTGAGATCTGCTTCTACTGTGTCTGCCTTCTTGTCGACATTTGATATGTTCAGATTTAATTTTTCAATGGCATCGACGATTTGAGGAATGTTTTGCTTAGATTTTCCTCTGAAATCAGAGAATGATTGTCTGATTTCATTATCGTTTGCATTCATTTCTTTTCTTATATCATTTGATAAATCTCTGACCTTAGAGATTTGGTCTGTTAGTTCTATTTTGTCTGACTCTTGTTTAGCCATGATAGCATTTTCTTGCTGGCCTGTCTTATCAATGAAATCTGTTAAATTCTTTTGAACGTTATTTATCCCTTCTGCTGCTTTAGTCTTGAGACTATCAATTCTCGATTTAGCCTTCTTCTCGACTTCATCGATTCTATTTATTATCTCGGGCAACGTTTTTGTTTCGTTACCAATCAAATTAGACAAATTACCAGAAATATTTGTGATTTGTTTCTGCTGCGATGAAATTTTTTCTTCTAAAGCTTTGGATAGATCTTGCCTGACTGTTAATATTTGATTGCTATTTTCTTCAGTGAGTTTGTTGAAATCTACTCTTAGTTGTGAATTGTTTACCAAGTATGCTTTGCTGTTTTCGTCTATTTTAGCAATAATCTCGCTCCTTAGTGATGAAACTGCCGAATCAAATTTAGTTCTATCATCTTTTTGAATGCTTGAAATTTCTTGAATGAGATTTACTAGCTTAGGAATATCAATTTGCGAGTCTCCCATCATTGAGTTGAATATTGACTCCAAGTGAGTTAATCTTTCATCTAGCTCTTGTCTTTTTGTTTCTATTACATTCAACAAATTCTTCTGAGATTTTTCTAGTTTTTGATTTAATTCTGTAATTTTTTCTTCAAGATTTGTCTTCGTTGACTTAATTTCGTCATTCGTTGCAGAAAGATTTGATTTGAGTGCAGCTATTTGTTTGAGAATTTCTTTCTGGTCATTGATGACATCTTTAATTGAATTGTCTTCTTTGATTTCAAGATCTTTAATCATTTGAACTAAGTCATCATGAATCTTTTGTTGGTTATTCAAACTGTTATTAATTTGCTTTTCTGATTCTTTCTTATTATTTTCTACAACCAAAACCAAGTCTTGGTTATTCTTCTGGGTCTGTTCTATTGAATTGTTGACTTCGTTAAACATTGTTTGTACACCCTGGAATTTTTCTCTTTGACGAGTAATAAACTGTTCAAACTTGGTTTGCATTTGTTCTAAACCTGATTTAGTTTTGTTCGTTAGTTCTAAAATTGCTGAATCTTCTGCCGTGTAAGCTTTAGTGATTTCGTCTTTCTGTGCCTCCATTGAGTCCTTCATTGACTGCACTTCTTTGTCGATTACTCCTTGTATTGTTGTCGCCGAAATCTTAATATCTGACTCGAGTTTGTCTTCGAGAGATTTCATTGCATCATTCACTTTATTCATATTTTCTGCGAATTGTGAGTCAATCTTTGATTTATCTGCTTCATATGCTGCCTGGAACTCTATGAATTCTTTGTAAATAGATTTGATGCGTTTTGAAGCTTTGCTGAATTCACCATCTTTGAATTCGTCGAATTTTTGTTGAACGAGATTAATCTTTTCAATCAAATCGTTGTTCATCTGGTTCTGTGAATTCGTTAAGGCCATCTGTACATCAGCAACAAGCTTTTCTAGTGCTTGGCGTCGTGTTTCAAGTTCATTTCTAACATTTGAAAATTCAGTTTTTGTTTCTTGAACAAATGCATCATGTGTGCTCTTAGCTTGAGCAATATCATCAGACAAGCTCTTGAATTGAGCCTGTAGGTTCACTTTGAACTGCTCGAACTGTTTATTGAAATCATCAATTCTTGTTGCAACTTTTTGATCAATGGAGTCAACTTTATGGTCAATGTGTGCTATCTGGCCGTCCATGTTTGTAATTGACTCCTGGAATTGATCAACTTTGTCTGAAAGCAATTTAATTTGTTCAAGTTTTGTATTGATCTTATTGATGGATTTATCCTTAGCAGCAAGATTACGCTCAATCTCAGTCTTGTAATCAGCAAACTCTGAGTCCGTTTTAGCTTTATCTGCTTTAATTGAATTTATATCTTCATTGATTTTTGCAATTTGGGAATTGATATCTGTAATGTCCTTCTGCTCATTTTCAGATAAAGACTTCTCTAAAGCTTCAATCTTCTCAGTCAAAGTCTTCATATTTTCGATAATCATATTTTCCAGATCTTCATCGGCTTTTTCGAAGCCGCGGATGTACTGAGAATGTGTATCAAGTAGTTCATTGTGCTGTCCGAGAAGTTTAATAACTTTGTTATTTAATTTATCATCGATAGCTTTAATATCTGTTGCATTTTTGTCGATATCTTGTCTGTTCTTGTCGATATCAGTTCTTAAACCTTGTAAAGTTTCGTGATTTTGATTTAAAACGGATTTGATATGCTCAATTGTTTGATTTATTGGCGCGGCAACGTCATCAGTGTATTTTGTTGACTTTTTTAAAGCCTTTACTGCCGTATCTTTCGCGTATTCTTGGATTTCAGATTTCGCTGTCGCGATTCTTTGATCAACAGTGCCAAGATTGTTCTGGATTTCTTCTATCTTGGCATTGATCTTACTTTCTACGTCTTGAAGATTCTTTTCGGTCTCTTCTTTGAGTTGCGAAATTTCAGCATAAATCTTTTGATGTTCAATATCTGCATTAGATTCTAGAGAATCAAAACGAGAATTAAGTAATTCTATAGCTTCCTGTGATGATTTGATTGATTTATCGTGCTTTTCGATTGATTGATTTAAATCGAAGAAATCGGAGTCTAATTTCTTGACAGTATCAATGGTAGATCCCATATTCTTCATCAATTTCCTCAACGCTTTCATTTTGTCGTCCATATCGTTACCGAGGTTCAAAACGTCCGCAACTCTCTTTTCAAGGTCGTCTATGCGCTTCGAAACTTCCTCGTAGTGATCATTTTCAATACGATTTAATGCCTCGATACGACTCGAGGCATTATCCATGACTTTCACAAACTAAAAAAATTTCTAAAGTATTTCAATGAAAAAATTAATGCATGGTAGACAAAAAGCAAACGAAAGACAACAAAAAAGTTGCGTTGACGGTTTTGTCACGTTTTGATTGTTGATCAACTTATTTGGAAACATTTCGGTTACATCCTCGGTCAGTGGCTGGCAAAAATAAGCAGGGGTTGTTTGCCAAGTAAACTAATTTATCTTCAATATCTATTTATTATATATTTAGCAATAATATTAGATGTATTTTTTAAATTTGTTATCAATAAAGGATTTGATTTCATGATTTTACTTGTCAAAATGACATCATTTGCCGCGTAAATAAGGTTAAAAACCATTCTGGAAAGAAATATTATAAGAATGAATCTTTGGACTGAAGGCATTGAATATAATTGATTAATACATCAATATCTCTCATAAATCAATAGATGTTGCCTTAATAAATGACATTATTTTTCAAATATTGATCGTGATATATGCAATTAAATAGAAATTTCATTATCATTGTATCCAAACGGAGAATAATTAGGAAACATTCAATCTGAAACAAGCAATTTTTTAGAAATGACGATTTGTCATGTAAATATAAATTGGCAAATTTGCCCGAAAATTTGACAATGATATGAAATTTGTAATCAGACCTAAAGTTTTGATAATCTGAACCATTTCTAATTTATATGCCAGCAAACATTGTGGCTAAATACTATAGATATTAGTGGACCTAGTATTAAAATTAGGATAAGATATTATTATACATTCTTGAGAAAAACTATGTTATTATAAATGGGAAACAAGTCAATAAAACCCTGTTTAAATTTTCAAGCCCCTATAATAATGAGAATAAAAACCAGACGATAGAAAAGTAAACGATTATTTTTGTCACTTTTCACCAAACAGATGTCGCGTGGAAGAGCTGTCCAAAGGGATAATCCTTCATACAATGTCGTCACGACAGCTAAAGTCTATGCAGATGCCTGCGAAAAGAGAGGCGAAGACTGGTCCGAAATAGACAACTGGACTCTCCCAGCCGCTTCACCTGAACCATACGAAATTGCAGACTGGGTTGGCACAGGCAAATATAGTGACGTTTTCACTGCTTACAAGGGTGACGAAAAGGTTGCTATCAAAATTTTAAAGCCAGTGCGTCCACAAAAGTATAATAGAGAAGCGAAGATCTTATTAAACTTAAGAGATGGACCAAATATCGTTAAGCTCTATGACATTGTCCAAAATCCAAAGACCTTACAGTACAGCATGGTTTTCGAATATGTTAAGGAATCTGATTATACAGATTTGTTCCCGAACATTACGGACATCGAAGCCAGGCTTTATCTTTACCAGCTTCTTCAAGCACTTGATTACTGCCACTCATGTGGAATTATGCACAGAGACGTCAAACCATTAAATATTCTTTTCGACCGTACCACACGCAAGCTCCGCCTCATTGATTGGGGCCTTGCCGAATTTTATCATCCAGAGCAGCGTTACAATATACACGTCGCTTCCCGTCACTTCAAGCCTCCGGAATTACTCCTTGACTATCAATACTACGATTATTCGATAGACATGTGGAGCTTTGGAGTCACTATGGCTGGTATGATATTCAAAAAGACGCCTTTCTTCCGCGGAAACGATGATCTCGATATGGTCAATAAGATCTGTTCCGTATTGGGCGGCGGCGTTCTCAAAGATTATTTAGAAAAGTACGGCATTCCTCTCCCAGAGTATCTCAATTCCTCAATTTATAGACTCAAGCCAAGAAAATGGCAATCCTTCGTTAACTTCGATAATCAGTATTTAGCATGCCCAGAAGCCCTCGATCTGATCAACAAATGCGTCCAATTTGATCACGTCGATAGAATCACAGCTGCGGAAGCTTTAGCTCATCCATACTTTGATCCAGTTAGAGATATGAAGATCGATTCTAAATAAAAATTGTTTTCAATCCTTCTGTATGCAAATTCTTATACGCATTTCATTATTTATTAACACATATTTTTTTTATTTTCAAATATTTGCCAATTTTAGAAATGAATAGTGTACTTTGCCAATTATAAATGTGCATTTAATACCATATAGATAAAAGCTTATCACAATGATTTGAAATCAAATTCAATATTGAACATTCATAAATGAATGCCTATCTCTATTTTCATAAAACCGAGATATATCACCATTACAATCCTTCAGTGTTAAAAAAATTCTGATTAATAAAAAAATTATCCGATAAAATATTATTATTAACACTCCAATCTTTCATAATAATTATGTGTATATTTCTTTATAAATTAAAATGCATTATTTTAAAATGGATTTCAATGAGTGTTAGTCGCTAAAAATTCTTTTTTTGAAAAATTTAACGTTTTCTCTACCTTATAAATCAGGAAGCGAGTTCACAAAATGAATCAAAAAACTTCTGAGAATGAAAACAAAAATTAATGTTGATTTATCTATGTCTTTCTGATTGAATACTCTAATTTAATGCGATTTTCCACAAAGAATATATTTCAAATTATTTCAATAATACATTGAATATGTGACACATATACTAATTCAAATAATAAAGTTAAGTTTATTTATATTTTTTGGTAAATCATTCACATTCATTTTATTTAAATATAACTAAAATTATTCATACTTAAACTGTTTGCTATTTTTCATATAGAATTCCATAAAACATTGGTAATACAGCATATTGGTATTTAGAAAAGGTCCGAATCCATGAAATATAATATTTAATTTTCAAACAAACAAAACCTTCACGCATAAATTGGTGTGGAAACTTTGTTTACACCATTCATTTGAGATATCATAAAGTTGATTTTCAATGATTTATTCGGCTTAATAATTTCAGCCATTTGAATCTTTCTTCGCTTTTGCATAAACTTCGATCGTATATTTGATATCCTGCATGCCTGATCTGGAGGCCTTACACTAAATACAGCCTCTTCTCGAGGTGCTGGTGGAGTGATGGGGAAAATCTCTTCTTGACGCTCAGATCCTAGAATAAATGATGCTTGTATTTCATAATCTATGCTAGGATGAGAGTTTTCGTAATTTTCTTCTTCTTCTTCTAAATCTTCCTTATAACGAATCATATCCTCCTTGAACTTGACGAAATCAAATAGTTTTGATAAGCTTTGTACTACAGTTTTCGCTCTATAATTTTCATTATCGTAAATTTTGATGATTCTTGTTTCAAAATCGGACATTGATATATACATTTGTGGACAGAGACAGTTTTCGATGACGTTTTGAATCAAATCGATGAATTTATTATAAATTTGAAATTCATTTAGCGAACAGTCAACATTTGGATTAAATGATGAGCAGTACATCGTTTTAAACTCGATACACGGATCTATCCAATCATCTGATGATAAAAAATCCGCAACAAAGTCAATAAATTCCTCATCATTCATTATAAAATTTACGTTTTCAAAAATTATTAAATATTCAAGATAAGTAACAACCAAACTGTTGATATTTATTTAATTTTTATTTTTGACATTTGACACTTTACATTTTACATTTATTAAACGTATAATACTAAATTCATTTCATATTCATATCTATTTGATGAATATGTCATTGATTAATACTAACATTCTTTTTATAACCAGACATTTTGACAACACAACGCATAATAATACTACATAATACTTCAATATTTTTGATTTAATTTTGTTTATTATTTTGATTTCTGTAGGTTGTTACTGATTTTATATTGTAGAGAAGCATTTTGTAAATTAAATATGGTGAAACACTTTAAAAAAATTCAATATTTTAATTCAAATTTTGAAATCATCAACTATATTAATGATAACTCATCTATAAATACACACTATATTGAAGACTGATATCATGCAAAAGATGTAAAATAAATAATAAGATGAATTATATTTAGAAGATCAGTTCAGACAATGAAAAAATTCATGAGTATATATTAAAAACATATCTATGTTACTTTCAGAAGCAGACAGCATTCCATTCTAGGGCATCCCAGCAATCATAACTATTTTCGACAATTTCAGATAACCTTGTAATAATTTTATCCACGTTACTGTTCCTCGTATTAAGGTTGTCTGTGATTTCGTGTTCGTTCTGTTTTAATTGATTTTGCAAAGATTCTTTTGTAATATTTCTACGTTTAAGAACCATCCATCTGCTTTTTACACTTGTGTCAGTTCTATTATTGAACCTCTTCGAAATTTGAACCCATTTAGGACCTAGTTCTTCATATAGGTTGAAAAGTTTAATATCTTCAGCAGTTGTAAATGGCGAATGATTCACTCTCGGGGATAAGTAATTTTCCCATCTCTCGCGGCATTGTCTAGGATTTCTTGTTTCCATTTTTTGGGAAATCAAGTTCCAGTCAGACTCGCCGTATTCTTCGACGAGCTTTTTGAGCTTCACGTCATCATCAACTGTGAACTTGACTTTGGGGTGTGTCTTCTTTGGCGCCTGAAACTGAAATCCAAAAAATTGATTCATTGAACAATTGACACTTTTCGGATCAGACATTTTTAAGGTTATCAAATTCCTCTAAATTATTGATTAAAACTATTTTTAAAATGACCCAATATAAAATGTCAGATTCTTAAAAAGTGACACAATAAAAGTGACAAGAATTAAAAACTTTTTTTGACAAAGTTATAAACCTCAACAATCAGCCAAAGAATCGTTATTTCTCCTATACCTATATCATAAACCATCAAAATATATCTATATTTTCGATTTATTACTAATATTTACTTATACTATGCATTATTGTCAAATCAATATTTGTTCCTCGATTAGTAAGACTATAATTCTCATTTTGGATAAATTACTGCTATATATGATATATAATATATCAATAATATATTGGGTCATTTTAAAATGAAATACTGCTATTTTATATCAATACCCTACATTTAATCAGGCAATTTAAACATATTGATGATCAAGAAAAATAGCTTAACAGTATTAGGTTTATGATGTATAGCTTTGAATTATAACAAAATTCTGATAACATTACTCAAAAAATCAAAAGTTTGAAAGGTGATTAAGATATTCTAATAGAAAAGGGGGGAAACTTCAGCTCTTACCGGATTTCTTCTTGAAACTCATATGGTAGATCCAGCATGCCATGGTGAGAAAATAATATAAGGCATGAACGA